>JASSUY010006763.1:0-38354 GCA_032466535.1 Forpus xanthops
AATCTCTTCACTGCTCAACCTGTAGCTTTGTCTGGTATTACTTTGACCCAGGTGTAGGACCTTGCACTTGGCATGGTTAAACTTCATCAGGTTGGCATCATCCAACCTCACAAGTGTGTCAAGGTCCCTCTGGATGGCATTCCTTCCCTCTACCATATCAACCAAATCAATTGCTTGTGAAAATAGTTTCGGTGATTAACTTTCAAGCACTCTAAATGCATTTGCTGCCCCATCAGAGCCAAATACAGTGAGAACTTAAGAAATCAGTGAGATTCAGTGTGCAGTGATCTGCAGATTGTCAAAAAGATATCAGCATTTCAGGAACCACAACAGAATGGGCAAAATGCTACGATGTGTTCCATGCAGAACTAGTGGTGAGTTAGGTAAACAGAAGAGACGCACTATGAAGTAATGCTTGAAGAATAGCTTGAGGAATTGCAATTTATGCTCAATGCTTCCAGGCACAAGATGGTCTTTTTAAAACTTCCTAATGAATATGATCTTTTAACTCTCCTTGTTGTTCTTCTGTGCAAGTTGAAGCCAGGCTAAATGCTCTGAATGCCTGGTGACTCAGGAGCTCAATGAAAGCATCAGGCCAAGCCATTGGCCAGGAGACAGTAAGGGCAGACCACAGTGGTTGTTCTCAAACAAGTTAGTTAACCCCAAAAGAAACAGTAAGCTGAAAAGGTTATTGTGAGAACTGTTTAGACACTTGTTAATGTATTTCTTTACTGTATGCCCTGGAGATAGTTTAAGACCAAAGTCATCCTCTCTGCAGGGCGCAGAGCTCTGCTGGCTATTTTAAGACATAGATGAAGCAGGAGAGGAAGGACTACTGACGATTTGAGAAATGATAATCACTGTGCAAGGGCAAGAAGCACAAGTGCCAGTGACTCAGAAAATTGTGTACCAGCCAGGACTGGGAGGTGAAGAGGTGTTGGAGCAACGACCACTGCACAACCCAGGCTCTGGAGTCTGCTGCTCATTTCAGATACACGCATGCAGTGATGGCTGAGTTTCAAAGCCACATCAGCCAATTTGAGGTATTTCTGAGCGGTGAAATGTGAGCAACCTCTCCTGAAGCCTGCATCTAGCTCTTCAAAATCACAACGCAGCTATTTTTGAGGGGCAGAGTTATGATTTAAGGACAGGTTTTGTTTTTCTGGCAGGGGTTGAGCCAGGAGATCTCTGGAGAGCTGTTTGTATAAGCTGCAGCAGTGACAATGATGAAATGGAGGAGAGCAAACTGAAAAAACAAGTATTAAAAACTTGTGGATATATTTAGGACCAGATTCTTCCTAAATTAACTTTTGACAACAAATATCTGAACTAGCAGGAAGTAAATAAGGTGAAATCATGACAAATGTTGGGGTTCCAATAGACAGGGTAACTATCTAACTTAGCCATGTAAGGTTTGGTGGGGTGTATGTGACCCACACCATGAGATGGAGAATATAAGGCCAAGAAGACTCACTGTCATTGCCTGCTGAAATGGTGAGTCTGTGTCATACAGAGGGCAAAAGGTTTTGCTAAAAATGGTGAAGAAAATGCCTATAGGAATTCAGATGAATCGATGCAGAGATGTTTGGGAAGTGCAGGAATGCCTATGATGATTCATGAAAAAGTTACTGCTGAAATATAGAGGCAGAGACAAAGATGATGAGAAACAAATCCAGACTGAAAGATGTTTTCTAGCAATTCCAACTATATTAACTCTTGATAGAATATGAAACACACAACGTCCTTATAGCAGCAGAGCATGGGCCACTTCAGTACTATCCGACAAAGTAAATTGACTGATTGTCATGTGCTGCTATTTCTCATCCAAATGAATGTCTTTCCCTTGGCTCTTCATCTATCTCAGTTCCTTCCGTTATTGGAATATCTGTGGCTTCTGGATCTCATGATGAATTCTTGGCTGGTGAGACCCATTGCTTCTTCAACAATCTTTCAGCAAGGCAGGGACCAATTTGACTTGGTGTGAGTCTGCATCATTGCATACAGAACAAAATGCAACAGTAGAAAATGAAGAACGTTCAAAAAGAGTCTTTTTTTCTTGTACATATTGTCCAGAGAGAAGTGAAAGAGAGAGATTTGGAAGGGATGTTAGGAAGCGTTCAGAAGCTGTCAGTGTAGTGCTGCCATGTGGTAATTAATGCAGGGCAGAAGACAATTATACTGAAATGATACAAATAGCCCTATCTCAGGTTAGCAGCAATTGACTGAAGTTTAAATCACTCACCAGAATTAATTCAAGGTTGCATCCAAATACCTTGGGAATTATCACAGTGCAAATCATCCCAGAACAATAACAGGCCTCAGCCTTAGTTGGTATGAATTGGTTTACTCCACTGATTTTTAATACACCTTATCAAACCAGTGTCATCAGACAATAGGAAACAATAATCAAAGGCCTTATTTCAACCACTGAACAATTCCAGCAGCTGCTCAGAAGAGAAGAGGATATTGTTATCAGTATTCCCAGTGTGAGGTCTCAGTGCTAACTCATGTTACCAGACCAAAAGCTATTGCAGAAAGTACAGATAGCAGCATTAGAGGCTGCCTCTCTGAGGAAATACCCAGAGATGGGCTGAATCTACCACTCTGTGCTAAGGCAAACTTAGCCACTATCTCGTTATCCACAGAAGGCCTGTGATATTCCCCTGTGGATGCTATCCACTCTTGTAGCTATACCAGCAGACAAAATCAGCACTACCTGCTCCATGAGCAGGTAGGAGGACTTTGTTTGAGAGGGGAATGTCCTAAGAGAGCATGAGGTTCAAAGTCTTTGGAGACATCTGGCCTTCAGTGAGCTGTGGAGATCACCAGCTTCAGAGAGGACAGAAAAGGTCTGTCAGAGTTGGTGGGATTGCTCAAGATGGAGTACTACACATGTGGGAATGAGGACAGTCCAGAAAAGAGCTTCATTCACCTTGCTGTGCACCTCTCCACTTAATACATGCACAGGAAGATGTCTGAGCAGAAAATCCTTAATCTTCCAAGTTGCAGATAACCCTCATCTGAAAATCTTCCTGTAAAAGTCATTTGGAACTGCAGTTGTTCAACCTCCTTATGACTGCGTACAAACCCATGGAAATACTCAGGAAACCCAGGTACTCACCCTCAGTGAGCAAATTAAATCAGCAGCAAGGTTGTTACTGGTGTTCTTGTGCTACGAACTTGTCAAATGCTCACCCCAGGTACCTTTGGCAGTGCACTTCCCTTCAGCCTGCAGAGCTAGCAGCCAAACCAGTCACCTTAAATCAGCAGAGCCTTCAATCTGCTGCTCACATCACAAACATGCCTTTCTCAGCTCATTTCTCTTGCTCTTGCTGAGCTTTCTGACACAAGCTGCCTCTCCCCGACTACGTTTTCTTCAACAGTGCCTGGGGACTCTTCCATGGCAACTGGTGATGAAGTGGATTTGCTGTACATGGCTCACAGTTGCTGCTTCTCTCTTCAGCCAGGGTCAGCAGTGATTACTTTCCTCTCAGGAGTTGCACTAGTTTTCTGGCATTTGCACTGCCTGGCATGTCAGCAGGAGGTGGTGCCAGCCCTTGTGACTTGCAGTCTGTCTCTTAACTGCTGTACTCCCAGGCACTGGCCCCCAGTCCTTGTGGATCTTGTTCTCAGGTTATTGCAGGATAACTAATAATTATCTGTCAGCTAATGCCTCTCAAATAATATCCTTCGTCATTACCTTGTAAATAGAGTATTAGAGACAACTGGAATCAAGAGGGAAAGTCAGGATCACTCTTGACTTATTTTCTCGAAAGGGCATATCCATGGCCATCATCTGGCCAGTTTGTTTGTCTCTGAATGTACTTCATAGTTTGCTTCTGTTACTGCAAAATGCTTGTGCTGGGCAGCATTTTAGCATCGTGGTTTTTACCCTGTGTAGGGTGCACAGATTTTTTGCGAGCACAGAAGCTTTCCTCCCGCTGTGATGAGGTCCCCCAGGCACTCACACTCAAAGTCTCCAGCACTCACACTTCAAGTTGGAGGCTGCCTAGGGAGGCCAGGCCATTTTGCAGTGTTACGGATGTCTATAATGAAAGCAGGAACGGTGTAAGGCCAGGAACTGTCACCTCGTAGAACCACAGAATGCTTTGGGTTGGAAAGGACCTTAAGATCATCCAGTTCCAACCCCTCTGCCATGGGCAGGGACGCCTCACACTAAACCATGCCACCCAAGTCTGTCCAACCTGGCCTTGAACACTGCCAGGAATGAAGCATTTACCACTTCCCTGGGCAGCCCATTCCAGTGCCTCACCACCCTCATAGTAAAGAACTTCTCCCTTGTATCTAACCTGAACTCCTGTTTAAGTTTAAACCCGTTACCCTTTGTCCTACCACCACCCCTGGCTCTGAGGTGCCTTTACTCAAGCTACGACCCTGTGTATTGCTCTCCAGCACGTGCAGAAGTGGAGCAGCAGCCACAGGGTCTGCCTCAGACAGAATAGAGTCTGGGAGAGGCACAGCGAACAGCCAGGACTCAGTCACCCCATGTGTGCATGTGAAAGTCAACACAGGAAGGCACATAACCTTCCTCTCCACCGCTCACCTTCGTCACCTCTTCTGTGAGTGATGGAACTTCCAGCTTTGCTCTGGAAACATTCCAGAGCTCTCCTAATCTCTGCGAGTTTTCTGTATGCCTTTTCCTATCTTTGTGGTATTTGGCAATTTTCTCTTCTCATCCCGTTATTCAAAAATGATCCCAATATGCGAGGGGCACTCAAAAACAACTAAAGAAAAAAGAGGTGTTTTGTCTAAGAAAGGAATGCAGACCATTGGCTGGATGAAGGAAAACTGCAACATTTTAATTACCCCGTGAGTGGCACACACCGAAGGACACAATTTACACTTGTGTTCAAGGAACCAGCATATTTCCGATGGAATTACTGTGCAACTGACAGCATTAGGCATAAACAGGAGCAGTGAGCAGTGTTGGGAGGTTTAGAAAAGGGAAATACGGTGTCTAGAAAGCTGCTGTTCGTAATAATGCCCCAGACAACAGATTACTTGGAGCAATAAGGATATGTATCAAAACTGGAATAGTGAAAGGAGTAGAGAAAGCCACAAAATCATCAGAAATGGAACCAGGTAGGAAAACTTATGGGGCCAAGTCACACCAAAAATGGTTTTCTTTTGGTGTACTCAACTACCGGGAGGATGGGATTTGTGCAGTAACCACTGCCCAGGCTGCTAAAGGATGCCTAAGTTGCTCCTGAGACACAGCAGAGCACAGGATCTCATCCCCACGGTGTGCAATTTGGTGTTCAAGCCTTGATGATCCTGGTCTGTCTGTCCTGTACCAATGAGGTGGGCAGTGCCTCTTGTTCTGCTTACACTGTGACTGCTATAACTCCTTTCATCAGTTGTCAGCCTTTGGTGTATCTCATTTTGGGTTTCTTTGGGGGTTTTTGTAGTTGACAAACTGGAAGGAACTTGGAGTTTGTGTTTGCTCTGAAAGCTCTCCAAACCTTCATGCAATGAAAATCCTTTGTCCTCTGCACTCCTTTGGTGACAAATGAAATTTGTACTTTTTAAATCTATGATAGGACAAAGGAATAAAGCTGTAGTAAACCTTGTTTCAAGCAGTTTTGGCTAAAATGAGATGCCAATTGCATTGCCTGTGCCCTGCAATGCTGGTTTGCACCAGTGTGAGTGGGGCTAAATGATGTGGAGATCAGTGCATGGGGCTTGAATATCTGAGTTTCATTTGCACGTCAGTTACAAGCCACTTACTATCCTGTGGATCTCCACTGCTCTCCTGTACAAAGGCACTGACCTCTTCAGTAAACTGTCTGGGGAACAGCAGAGGAAAACCTGGCTGGTGTCTCTCTCCAGGAGCTGCTTTAGGCTTGCGAATGGCCATTAATGCCCACAGGGGCAGGAGCTGCTGGTGGAGCATCCCAGATGGATGTGAAGGAGAGCTAGTCCAGACCTGGTCCTGCATCAGGGTGAGTGAGGGGATGGTGATTGACAAAATGGATTCCCTCTTGTCTCTCATCAACCCGTTGCAACCCAGGGAAGGGCTCTGTGCTCCCTGCTGACCTATCAGCAATCCCAGCAAAGGCTGCAAAGTGGATGGCTCTTCCACCAGGCACAGTTCAGCTCCTGGAAACATTCAGGTTTTTTTTCCTGTGTCTTTAAGCCAAGAATCACAGCAGTAAGCAAGACCTTTGGCCACAGCTACACTAACTTTCTTGTTACTCAATCCTGGGGTAAAACACGCTCTGGCATGTTCTTACAAATGTCTAGAGAACTAGCAGAAAACATCAAGCCCTGACCTGAGCTACACAAAGGGCAAAACCAAGGTCTGTTTTCAGTTTTGACCTTTCTTCTGACCTAGGCATGCCTCAAAAGGAGACTTGATAGTGGGGTCAGGTCTCCTTGCTAGGAAAATGATGTGGTGAGTTTTGTCAGCAGTTAGTGGTGAGCAGTGGTGGTGCACTCTCCATGTTAGACCCCATGCTCTTCAAGCCTATCTCTGCAGGATGGATGTGGATAAAAGAGGATTATATAAAAAGCCACTTCTTTGCTGTAGAATCATTCTTCTCTCCTGCACAAAATACGTCACTTACCTGAATGCTTCCTTCACTCATGTATGCAGATAATGTTAATGACCAAGAAACACTGGCTTTTCAGGCTCTGAAGAAAAGGGAAGAGAACCTCTGGGCTCAGGTTTGCAACAATTTTCTGCCTGCCTGCTCAAACACGCAGGGAGCCACACAGCATCCTCAGCAGCCTGGCTGTGGGCAGACACTTTGGACCAGGTTTTTTCTCCTAGAAGAAACCCCAGAGGGTTCATCATGGTTAACCCCAGCTAAGCCCCATACAGCTGCTTGCTCACCCTCTCTGATGGGACGAGGGGGAATCAGAAGAGTAGAAGTGAGAAAACTGGTGGATTGAGATACAATTCAATAGGAAAGCAAAAGCTGCACACACAAGCAAAGCAAACCAAAGAGTTGATTCACCACTTCCCACTTGGCTAGAAGACTTTGTTGACTTAAAAGGAACGCTGACAGGTCACCTGCGGTCCTGCATGTGAGAGAGTCCTCCTGTCAAGCACCATAGCCTGAGTCCAGATCTGCTTAGATGCTATCAAAAGGATTGTATGGCCTCCAGTAGCAATCAGCAGGTGAACAAGAAGCTGCCCTTTATCTTTAAACATGCAGACAGTGGGGTACCTTTACCTCTCTGAGAAACTTTGGCCAACAGCTTTGTTTCAGTTCTGTAGTGATGGATTCAGGCACCCTGTGATAACGTTCAGTCTGTTGACAAATGGAGGAGTTTCTTCTTTCCAAAACACAGGTTAAAACTGAAGATCACACAGAGCCTTGTTTGTAGCTCCAGCTTTCTCTGTCACATCTGGAGACTGAAAGGTGTCTTCTCTGGGATTTGCTTCCAGCACCCATTAACATCATGCTGGATTCAGCCTTCCTTGGTTTGCCTTCCTTGAACCTTTCAATGCGCTGCCCTGCATTTTCCATGGTTTCTGACAGAGGCATGTCTTGGTGGAAGGTGTTTTAAGAGCAGCTTCACTGCTATATCAATTATAATAGATCCTGTTAACAGGGTAATATGGTGCCCACTACGTATAGCCCAGTCTGGAACAGCAGTTTGCTGCAGCCTACAGATAAGATGGATTGCTTCAGTTATTTAAAGATATTTCCAGTTGCAGTCATTCCTGGACAGCATGGATGGATATTTTTCCAAACCAGGCCACAGGTGCTTTATACTGTAGCTGCACTGAGAGCACCTGAGGAGTCAGTGTGTTCTCAATGAATCATCCCAAGGATCCTTCAGGTGTGGGATGGGAAATCCATTCATGTTTTATCAGGGGCTGATCCAATATCCAACAGCCTGTTACACACAGCACATAAGCAATGCATGTGGCGTGGAAATCTCTGCCTCCAACACTCTCTTTCAGGAGAAAGAATAAAATAGAGGCGATCTTGACTGCTCACAGAGTCCTTTGGTGTGCTGCAGGGAGGAAAGTGTGTCACCACAAAGTTAAATCAGGCTGTCAGCAAAAGCAATAACAAGCTTTAAAACCATGTTCGTGGGGTCAGAGTGAATGCTGGAGGGGTGCTGTCGGGATGTCTGTCACACCCTGCAGGGTCCCACTGAGCTGCCTGCATTCTGTTGGGCACCAGGAACCTGCTGGGCAGGAGGAGTAGCTGTTGTGGGACAGCCTCCAGGGCAGAGGGAGATGCACTGGCCACAGAAGAGTACTGGAGACCAGGCTGGAGGCTTTGGTTCGTGGTTGAAGGCCATTGGGAAATGTCACTGTCATGATAAGTCATGCACCAACCTTATAACTAAGAAATTCCCTTGTGGGTGCCTTTATCCTTCACACAGGGAGGTGATTCTTGCAGGCATGAGGCTGTCACCGACTGCAGAACCTTGGGGAAAAGCTGCTGGAAGCTTGTTGGTGGGCACTGCCTCCTGCAGGAACTGGAGCTTGTGAAAACACCGGCCTGGGTGTTTCATTTGTAAATCCACAGTTGCCAGAAGCTCTGCTGTGCCTTGTTTCTGTACACATGCGTGGCAGGAGAATAACATAAGGAGAACAGAGTCCTTCACCCCACTGCCAAACTAAAAGTGTATAATGGAGTAGGGAAGCTGGTTTAGGCACATGCAACACACTCCTGTGATATGGGGAGTAAAAGGGAAGCCAAAGCTGAATTTCAATTAAATAAGTTACCTACGTTTTGGCAGGCTTAGATTCTGTGGCTGTGCTCAAAAGTGTTTCAAGAGAGGTTGAGTGGGATAAGGACTGTAAAAGCTGCCATGCAGATGAATGGTCTCAATGCTGTTTGTGTCTTACGGTTATTGACCCCTGCCTGTATTAATGTTGTTGGTAGACAAAGGGCTTGGCAGGCTAGCACATAAAATGCCACACTGTAAAAACACAGTGAATCAAAACCTCAGCTTGCCTGTGTTCAAAGGAGAACAGGTCTCTTGTAGAGGGTGTAAATAGTTCCCATCCCTCAGAGGGCACCAACAGTGCCTCTCTGTGGGGAAAACTGTTGCCTCCCTGGTCCAACAGCAGGGACAGAGGATGGAAAATCTCCTAAGTGGGGCTGTAATGTGAGGGGGGAAAGAGGGACTGGAGAAATTACCTTCTTGCTGTTGTCCACTTCTGCATTGTGAGATCTCCCTCCTCATGGCCAGTAGAAGGTCTTTGTTCTTGGCATACCTTTTAGAAGCCCTTGTTTTCCCTGATGTTTTTATCACACATTATCGATTTCCTAGATTCAGAACTGTGCATTTCTTACCAGCTCTGAGCTGCTTCCCCTATCCTGCTTTGACATATGGCAATTTTTCATTTCTAATTGGAGCCTTTGCTATGCCACAGTGTTGGAAAGGATTTTAGCCAATGTTATCTTCTATTGATTGTGGGACTTTGATTATTTTGGCTTGAAAACTCATTGATTTCCATTAGCCTTATGTCTTTGTCTTTCCTCCTGTTTGCTTATAATTTGCTTATCATTTCCTAAGTCTGGAGGAATTAGCCCTTCTGAACCACCACACTTGTGTGCATGCCTGTGTGTGTCATTTGTTAGTGGGATTGTCCTGTGTTTCCCTTAGTAAGCAGAAGGACCGTCAGTGCCTGAGCAAATATAGTGTGAGATGTACACAAAAGAACAGAACATAAATCCTTCCCAAATTGTCAGCAGCACCTTGCTGTTCCTCTCTCAATTACAGTCAGACCTATCTGTAATCAGGTCCCATGTGCTTCCTGTCTAAGGATATGATTGTGCTAAAATGAAGGTCTGTACTCTTCTCTAATGCTTGTTAGCTTGAGGCTACCTAAGAAGTGTCATGACCATGGGGGAAATGTAGATTTACTAATTCGAGCCCTAGGAGCAGTTCAGCCCATGGTGCCAGCTCCCAGGTGAGTGTGTTCACCGCATGCCACAGCTCCTGAGGATGAGGAAGACGATGCTGTTTGGGCTCTGCACTTGTTGCCTGCTATCCCATTTCACAAGTGCTGGTTTTCAAACCTCCTGTTCCCTCAGGAGCAGAGTTTCCCAGTGTTAAAAGCTTGTAGTATGGTCTGTGAGCAGAGCGATTGCCCCAAGACAGAGGTGTGTAAAGACAACAAGGAAGCTTTATCAGGACTCTGCAGAACTTCTCCCTTGCCCCTGTAGGTGTGCACACAGTGGTACCCCCACTCTCCTCATCCAGGACATCCCAGGGCCATGTAAAACCTCTACATATGTCTAAGTAAGAAAAGCCTAAAACCAGACACTGCCAGTAAAGGTCCAGCATAGGAGCAAAGGGTGCCTTATTCAGAACCTCTCCTGCACTTTGCCCATCAGGAGCACCAAAGGGTCTTTGCTCTAGCAGAACTGGGAGGTCGGATGAAGTTACTGCCTGCCCCACGTGCAGAGCTCCAGCATGCTCAGTACAGGCATGGAGCCTGCCCAGGCTGGAGGTGGAGGTTTGCTTCGTCATACCTGATGCACAGCATCTGATCTTGTGTATGTAAACATAGGAGACAAGAGCTGAAATCCCTGCACTTTGTGAGGCACTGAAAAAGGACTGGAAAAGTAGGAGGCCCTCTATGAGACAAGATGGATGTGATGGGAGGACCAGTTCTGCAGAGTGCAGCTGCCTGTAGCAGCCAGGTTGACCCAAGGCTGATGGAAGTAGGGAGGGTTCTGCAGTGTCTGCTCACTCCACTACTGAGTGCACTGGCTCTGGCAGAGGTATCACTGTCCTCCCCTTGGCTGTAAGCAAAGCAGGCAGTGAGGCAGGGCAAAGCAGGCACAGGAACAACCAAGGTCTCATCAGCTTTTTATAATCCCAAAATGCTATGTGAAACTACAGTGGCATACAAGTGAAGGGGGTTTGTGCAACCAGGAGTTTGGGAAAGATGGGATGGAGGTGAGCCATATCCTGGCTGTGAGTGCTTGGTACAAGCTGCAAATGTTTTGATCAGGCTGAATTTATTAGGAAATGTACTGAGGGGTAAAATCCTAGCATACTCTGAATGTGCTGATGTGCAGTGTCTGCAAGCTCCTCATACAATCCCTGCTAAGGAGATGATGAGGATTGGAGAGGGTGTGAGCTTTGCTATTTAGCTCATTACTTTGACACAAAAATGCCTTGTGCTGCCACTGACTGTGTTTATACAGCCTCATTTTGGAAGTCATTAGTTATTGGATTCAACACAAGTCAACTGATCCCTCTCAATAGGAGAGCAAGGGAAGATCTTTGCACTGGTAACAGAGAAAGCAGGGCTGAGCAGGAGCTCATGGTCAGGAAGGCAGACCTGCCGGAATAAATAGTACTCCAGAGGCAAGACTGACACTTCATATTTGTCTCCCTTTTGGGGAGACATAAAGCATACCAACCTTCAAAATACTTCTGTGCATACTTTTATAACAATAAAATACTGCAAAGGCTGATTTACTACATGTTTAACATGTCGACAGACAGATTTGTGGCTGAATAAACCTATTTTTCTGCAAATCAAAGGCCCATATCTCAGTAACACTTCATTTGTCTTACAAATCTTTCCCATCCCTAAGGAAAATACTGACTTTCCCTGAATGCTGGCCAGTTCTACCTGGGCAGGACTGTGGGAGGCTGAGAATGGAAGCTGCAAAAATAAGTGACCTGCTTAAATAACACTGCTAGGCAGAAGTCGTTCCAGGGAGAGGGTGCAGAGAGGGCACATGAATCAATACTGCTATGTACTGAGTAGCAAAGCACTCAAGAGCAGACACTGGAAGAACAGGAGACTCTTTTGGAAAGGATGTGAGCTTTCTGGTATGGGAGCAAAGGACCTAGAAAATGCTGTTAAATGCCTGATACCTGAATCACGGTTGTGTTTGTAAGTACTTTTGTTCATGGTCCCTGGAGTGGAGCAAAACTGAGCTAGATCCAAAGATGATGAAAAGGGTATGTCAGGTCTTGTGCCAGGACCCAGCTCTCTGTTTTCCACATAGAATCATAGAGTCATAGAATGGTTTTGATTGGAGGGGACCTTAAAGCTCATCCAGTTCCAACCCCCTACCACAGGCAAGGACACCTTCCACTGGAGCAGATTGCTCCAAGCCCCATCCAACCTGGCCTTGACCACTGCCAGGGATGGGGCAGTCACCTCTCTGCGAACCTATACTAGTGCCTCACCACTCTCACAGTAAAGATCTTCCTGTTATCCAATCTAAATCTGCCCTCTTTCAGTTTAAAGCCATTCTCCCTTGTCCTATCACTGCATGCTCATGAAATATGTCCCTCTCTATATTTTCTGTAGGAACCTTTAGGTAGTTGAAGCTGCTGTAAGGTCTTCCTGAAGCCTTCTCTTCTCTGGGCTGAAAAAGCCCAGCTCTCTCACCTGTATTCATTAGTAGTGCTCTCATTAGCAAAAGGCATGTTCAACAAGATGAGGAAGATGTCTCTGCTAAAATGACAAGGCTGACATCTGCAAATCTGTTCAGACTCATCATGTGCCATCACTTCTCTTCTACCTGCATAGGACAGGTGAAGAGAATCTGCTATAGCTATCCCCTATCCCATGAGCTGTGGTCCTCAAAAGCTAGCAGCAAACAGGTCCTTGGCAGCCAGCTGGCACCACAGGACAGAACAAGGCTGCATTGCCATAGGGTTGCTGCTGACTTGCCTTTGTCCCCAGCTTCTCTAAGGTCTCTCTCCAGCAACATCACCTCTTCCCAGAAGAAATCCTCCCTCGGGGATATCACTAAATGCAAAGTTATATTTGCAAGGTGGCCTCTTTCCCAAAGGTTCAGAGTACCAGGCCACAGCATTTTGAGGTGTTGACACTGTCAAATTGCTCTAGAAAAGAGTCTGACAGTGATTGCATCTCAGCTTATCTCTGCTGATGACTCTATTAGAGTCAATTCACTACCCCTGCTATAAAAGCCACTTGCATTTGTGGAAGATGCTGTTGTGTCCTCCCACCCCATGGATTAGCATCAGGTCAGGGAGTTTGGTGAGTAAAGAAAGGAATGGTTTGTAAATGTTTATTTTGTGTTATTATTCTTCAGCTCATTATCTGGGCAGTGGAGGTTGAACCTTGTGTATCTTTGAAGGTCAGTTCTGAGGATCAAGCTGCTAATTACATCAAAATACCATCTCATTATTGCAGCAGCTGAGGGGACTGTACACTGCTGCAGCAGCTTCATCTTTTCCTATATGGACCTACACTGCAGATGTAAAAGGTGTTGTTCCCGGCCTGGAAGTTGGCTGGGGGTTATGTGAAGATGGCAGTTCTTTGGTTGCAATCTGTGTCTCTTTCAAAATATAGTTAAATCAGTTTTGTAAGCTCTGCTGTGCTGCACAAAACCATGACAGGCGAAGTTTAACAGGCAGAGCAGCTAGAGAAATAATGAGATTTTAAAGCTCTATTTGAATGAAACAATGATCAGAAAGGTACCTCAAAATGTAAAGAATTAGTTAGCTTCCTTGGTCTTCTTAAAATGAAGTAAAAAATATGTTCTCTTCCCCAGAAGGATTATTTAAATCCATTATAATGCCAAATGGCATTACCAACATGCTGTTTCATTTCATTCTGATGGCATGAATTAAACACAGGAGGGTTCCCTCTTCCCAGCATCATATCTACAGTGCTCCGGTCTGATATAATGGGCTCAAAACCCATCTGCACTGTGCCCAGATGGTTTCCAAAGATGCTCCATGGTACAAGATGACAGCAAACCTCACCCAATAGTCATTACATTTGTCATCATCTGAAACAAAATACTGAAACAAAAAGATACTTGCTATAGTGCAGCATTGCCTGGATGAGCCCATGGAGACTGGAGGAAGATGTGGTTCAGCTGATTTTCTGATCCTCCAGGTTTATTCACATGCCAATACAAGCTGGAGAGTTGAGATCAGTATACAAGACACATGAAGAGAAAACCTGGAAACAGAAAATCAACTGAACGCTATTTTCAGTCATAATTTGGGAGAGGATATAAGCCAGGAAAATTATCACAAGAGCATGACTGGGGAAGGTGATGGTGTGCTACTGAGGATTTGGATGTCAGCCCTCAAATAGGCAGAGAAGCTGATAGTCTGCACCATCTGCATATGACAGTACCTATGTGTGGGATCAATACAAGGTTGACATGCTAAATCAATGTAAAAGATTACATCTACACCGGCTGTCACAAATCACATCTAACTAGAGATACTGAAAACTAGAGAGGCAAGTCATAGTGGTTGAACAATTACATTTCAATCTGATCTGTATTTCTTTATCAAGACATCTATGCATGTTCCTACTTGCTGTCTCAATGACAAGTGTGAAGGTGACTGATTAGAAGGCACAGAAAATGAAGAGGAGCAATACAAGCCTGACACAAGGCTGACCCGGTAGATCTGTCCTCATTGTGACCGGCATGGCAATGCAGCCACCTTATATCCGCAGGTCCTGGAGATCAGATCAGGGGCAGAAAGTGACTGAAAAGAGTACTGAGAATAATCCAGTGGTTACAGAGAAGTGCATGGCCGAGGTGCTGAGGGCCAGGCTGTGGGATCTCAGTGCTGTGGATAAATAGACTGTGGGAAAAGCCTGGGTCTGAAAGGTCCAGGATATGCTAATTTAACCCTTGAAGCAAGGATATAGCAACCACTGCCTGAGCCAAAGCCTAGCTAGTGCCCATCAATTCAGCGCAGACAAGGTATGAACATGAACAACTTTAAACATGACCCTGAAGTTACTGTCCCTTATGATGGGTTCCCACCCCATACAAGTAAGGATGCAGCTCATCATTAGCAATTCCTGTCCAGGCAGGGGTTATCAACATTCTGAAGGAAGGGTTCAGTTTAATGACATGTCAGCCCAATAGCACAAACACAAATGGTTTTAATAATTAGAAAAGGAAAGCTGGGTCAAAATAATACTTCATTCTGTACTCTTGGCCTGGACTGCACCTAGAGATGTTTTCTCCACATTTCTTATGGTTTTCAGTTTCCAAGCCTGTGCAATTTTGGCCCTGTAAATAGTGTCATTCAATGTTATCGAATCTCTCCTGGGTGCATCATTCATGGGTCTGAGCTGCTTTTTAAGTTGTGATAGCTCGGGGAGAGCCACACTAGGGATAGCTGCTGTGAAGGCATTCACAGGGCAGATAAATTCCTATCTGAGACACATAAGACATCTATTGTCTCACCCACCAGGGGAGGTCAGGCCAGCTGCTCTGCATAAAACCTTCAGCATTCAATGGGTACAAACACTGGCTCTTCTGAACAAACACCCACACTTTGCATCCTCTCCATTATACATAACATCTGCTGAAATCAGGCAGGGAAATGTGCATCCATAAAGAAGGGAGCTAGAACAGCAGTTATCTGCAAGCTGTCAAGGAGGATTTGTGTACACTTTCATTTTGCAAAATGAATACCCTGAGCTCTTGGTGGCCAAATACCTCTTCTCATTATAGAGAAATAACAGGCTTTAGGGGCTCCAGCTCCCCTCCAGAGCTTAGAATCATATAAATCACAGAATGGTTTGGGTTGGAAAAGACCCTAAGATCATCCAGTTCCAATCCCCTGCCATGGACAGGGATGCCTCACACTAAATCGTGTTGCCCAGGGCTTT
Source organism: Forpus xanthops (assembly GCA_032466535.1). NCBI lineage: Eukaryota > Metazoa > Chordata > Aves > Psittaciformes > Psittacidae > Forpus > Forpus xanthops. Next base: position 15,590 of record JASSUY010006763.1, read on the forward strand.
GTCCAACCTGGCCTTGAACACTGCCAGGGATGGAGCATTTGCCACTTCCCTGGGCAATCTGTTTCAGTGCCTCACCACCCTCACAGTATAGAACTTCTTCCTTGTATCTAACCTGAACTTTCCCTGTTTAAGTTTGAACCAAAGCTTACCTGTACTCTCCAGCTTGCTCAGCCTGGTGGTGCTCTGTTTTCCTCTGTGTTTTGCTGTTTGCTGTGACTGATATGAGTCTGTGGGAGAATGTGCCATTCACTTGAGATCAATTCTGAAAAGAATTGATGGCTCTGTGTTATCAGCTCAAAGGAAATACCTTCTCCAGAGGATGTACTTCCTCAAACCGGGCATCTTAGCAAACGACCATCAAGAGACTGGCATTTCATTTTGTGGTAAATAAGCACTCAAAAAAAGCCATGACTAGAGATGTGAATGATTTCCTTGTCTCAGAGCAGAACCTGGCCATGTACAGCTTTTATGGAGCCCAGTTTTGGTTGTGCCCCGTGCGTTTTAGGAGTACTTATTTCAACCTCATGCTGTGAATGAGGAGAGCAGTATGCCTCAATGCCAAACATCAGGAAATGGGCATGCAGTCCTACAGAGCCATGCAGACAAAGGCACATACAACATGGAACGATGCTTTCAGAGAAGACAGTGGCGTCAAGCTTCACCACATCAGGAACAGGAAGTCTCTGAGAGATTCCCTAGAGCTCCAAGGTGACAACAATGTATTTGGGAGCATAAAGACCTTTACAGCAGAGCTAAAGGATTTATTAAGATCAGTCTGCACCACGGAGAATGCTGAGAAATATTGGCCCTAGATGTATTTTTTCAGGCTCAAATAGTAGACAGTGAGATGTTAAAACACGAGGTGTTGAACCAGCTAAAGAGCCACAAGCTGCTAGGAATGAAAGGTAAACATCCCAGGAGAACCAGAGGAATTTCAGCAGAAAGGAACTGAGTTACTAACAAAAATACTCTGCCTCTCATTATGTCATATCTGTAGCTTAGAAAGGCTGATCCTAAGATGTGGACCAGTGAGCCCTTCTCCAGTGCCAGCTGCATTGGTTGAAACTAATCAAAACCAGAAGTCCAGCTGGATGAACATGACAGAATGGGGACGCCTTGGTCTGGGTTCACTGAAGGGAAATTGTCTCTGTAATCTACTAGAGGGTATTTTTTAATACATTGCCAGGAGAGTGGATGTGACTTTCTCGGGCTTTCAAGAGGCATAGGACAAAGTCCTTCACAGGAGGCAATCTGGGAAACAATTACACTGATGTATGAGAATGAATATTGTCACGGACTAGAAACTAGCCAAGAGAACACAAAATAAAGGATCCGTTGCAACAGAGTAAAGAATGAACATGAACCTTCCCTTCCCATACCCCGCAGAATAAGAGTTTCTTACCAGGACTGATGCTTCATATTTTTTATAAGGAATTAAAGAACTGACAGAACCGTGAGACATGTTGGAAGTGCTGAAGGCTGTGAGGAAGCTCTGACAGCTGGGGTGTACTCTACCTCCTGCTCAGTGGGGGTTTGAAATGCTCTGCACAGCATACCACTGCTGAGCAGTTATTTCCAGGTTTATGTGACCCACGTGTTGCAGGCAAGCTGCCAGCGCAGCAGTTCTTGAACCCTCGTTTTCACTTGCTCTGTAACTGAAGCTGATTTAGATTAGTTCTGTCACTTTTCGAGGAATAAACACATCTTGAAGCTCTTTCTCAGAGCCACTGCTCTGTTGAGATCTCCATGCCGAATTCCCTTCTCTTGCAATCCTATCGGCATATGTACAATTACCCCATAAAGGACAGCAGCCCAGTGGGAAAGCAGAATCAAGCAGTGGTTCAGCTCTTACCTCTTCTGAACTACTGTGCAGCATCTCCTCAGGCTCACTGTATCATGCTAGACATTGCATGATTCCCTATCAGCAGCTCAGCTCAGCAGCCCTTCATCTAAAGGCTTTTGTATTTCTTCCATCTGAAAGTCCTTGAGAACCAAGTATAAATGGAGCTGTTGTTCAGGAAAAGGAGTCACCAGTTAAAAAGACTGGAAAATCTCCAAGATGGGTATCTTCTTGTTCAAGAGTTATTTTCCCATCAAGTCATGTTCAGTTGCGTGCCAGGGTCATTTTTTTTATAGGGATTTTACAGACTTCTGACTTCCTGTTTCCAGGGACTTTCCTCTACATTGTTATGCGTTCAAAGGCCTTTCCCCAGAAAGTGTCTTGCAGAAAGTATCAGAAGCAGCCACACTTAATGCTTTTCACCTACTGCTTCTGGTACTAAGTTTGCAGTACTTACAGTCTCCTGCTATTCAGACATACTTCATTATTCCCTCTGTGTTACCTGCTCCTCATTGAGAGATGCTGGCAAAATGACAGAGAAGTGCCAGCAGTAAAATAGATGACTGCTTTTACTATGATTATAGATGCATGATTTTAGCTTTAAACTGCTATGGAAGCCTTTCCGGAGACCATAATCTCTGCTTCCTGGCCTATGTAACGAAGAAGATTGTATCTTTGTGGGAAAGAACAGAGTTTCTAGTAAGTTCTTTACCTGTGATCTGTAACAGCTTTGTATTCTCACTGGTAATAGAACTACTGGAATCACCCAAGCTGTTTAGGCCAAACGACCAGCTCAATGTCTAAAATACAGTGTTATTGACAAAGAGATTATAGAATAGTTTGGGTTGGAAGGGACCTTCAAAGTTCATTTAGTCCAACCCCCTCACAATGAGCAGGGACATCCTCAACTAAACCAGGCTGCTCAAAGCCCCATCCAGCCTGGCCTTGGACGTTTCCAGGGATGGGGCATCCACCACCTCTCTGGGCAACCTGTGGCAGCGCTTCACCACACTCAGTCAAAAAAGTATCTTCTTATATCTAGTGTAAATCTACTCTCTTTTAGTTTAAAACCATTACCACTTGTCCTATCACAACAGGCCCTACTGAAATATTTATCCCCATCTTTCTTATAAGCTCCCTTAAACTAGTATTGAAAGGCTGCAATAAGGTGTCCCAGTGGCCTTCTCTTCGGGTTGCACAACCCAACTCTCATCCTGTTTTCACAGCAGAGCTGCTCCAGCCCTTACAGCATCTTCATGGCCTCCTCTGGACTTCCTCCAACAAGTCCATGTCCTCCTTATGTTGGTGGCCCCGGAGCTGAATGCAGTATTGCAGGTGGGGTCTCACAGAAGCAGAGTAGAGGGGGAGAATCACCTCCCTCGACCTGCTGGTCACACTGCTTTTGATGCAGCCCAGGATGTGATTTGCTTTCTGGCTGCAAGTGCATGTTGTCTGCTCATGTCCAGCTTTTTATCCATCAGTGTCCCAAGTCCTTCTTGGCAGGGCTGCATCCTCCAGACTGTATTGATACTGATGGTTGCCCTGACCCACATGGCCTTGTTGAACCTTATGAGATCCACATGGGCACAATTCCTGAATTTGTCCAGGTCCCTCTGGAAGGAATCACATCCCTCAGGCATGTCAGCCTCTGTAACAGCAGCGCCTTTGGTAAGATGCAGCAGTGATTGCTAGAATTACTATATTCTTTTAGAGCAGTAACAGCACTTGAAATGTTCAAACAGTTTTGTGGTCAATGGGTGGCCTTGTGCTTAGAACTGACTTTAGCTGGAGAGGTTGATACAATGTCAGAAGCATGGAGGAACAATAACAAGGTAAAGACAGGATTGTTCGTTGTTAACCACTTCTGATGAGAGTTTTTAAATGCATTCATCAGCACCAGCACTGAGAGCAGTCAGAGACAGACCTTAATATTTGTAGGCACTTTTATTTCCCTGGAAACCCTCAGTGAGCTCTGCTAACCACCACTCCCTAGCTGACTTCTCACAACTGTATAATTTAAGTGGGTTCAACAAGAGATTTGGTTTTATTTTGTTTAATTGACAAGTGCACACACACAAGGGTGTCTACAAATCTTAGGCATATACATGTTTAAATCAAATAAAGCCAGGTCAGTTCCTGTCGCAGACTTCCGCATTCATCCTCCACTCTTTGACTGCAATTCTCAAGGTACTTTGCATCACTGGCAAAACCCTAAACTAACTGAAGTCAAGAGAAGTACTGTTATCAGCATCCATAGGCTTAGGATGTCAGTCTTATTTTTCTAAGCCTCCTGCAAAAAGCTAGGCAGTTTGGGGCAATGGAAATAATACTGATTACAGTGAATCAGAAGAGAGCACATCCTTTAACCTGGATTTGACAAAATTTAACATGACAGGACCCTACACAGTTTGCTTTTTAGTGCCCTCTCGCAGTAGCAGCATTGTACAAGAGCATTGTGCTCTGCTCCTGTAATGGGATGGGAGCGAGTATGCGTATCTCGGTACAAAGGATCACCTATACTGCAGAAGTGCGCAAGTTTGCACATCAAACATCACTCCTGAGCTAACCGAAAGCTCATGTTCTTGCTTGTGCTGTCAGGTACAAATCATCATGAGGGGGCACTAAAGAGCTGTCAATAGCAAACTCGCTTCGATGCAGGGTTTATGGGGAGAGGGGGTTATCTGGTTTTAGATCACCAAATATTTTGACTGAGATCTGAGATGGTCTGATTGCAAACGATGAGGAAGCTAAGTTTTCCATGAACCTTTCAAGACCATCTTCTAAAAACTGGGCCTAGAAAATACTTGGTTTGTAAAGCTCAGAAGGGGTTTGGGAAAGGCAGACAAGCCCTTTTAGTGATGAGCTTAAAATGTTTCCTGTTTTGTAAAACATCCTGGTGGGAGACTACAGATACCACCAGGCCTTCCAAATGGAAAATGAAGGAATGAAATGCAAACTGGACTAGTAAAGATGGACTACTTCCTCCTAAGGACTGGGTTATGGATGGGGTGGCAAAGCTGGTGCAGTTGGAGTCAGCAGAGAATTGCATAGAAAACCCCCTATCTCATAGAAAAAGCTGAGGATTTTCCAAATGAAAACGGGCCGTTTCACAAGCGACTCGTGAGCGTTCCCTTGGGACTGTGCTGCTAACAGACGTCCTCAACGCTGTTCCTGCAGGCCCCCTTGAAATGGAATGCACATATGGCACAGACTGCAATCAGACACTCTCAGTACGGGGCAGGCTGGGCACTAATTTTGCACTCCCTGTTTAAATCTGAGCAACTGACTCCATGGAGCAAGGTCACCATCACTCAAACCCCAGGGAAGCCAGAGAGAATGGATTTGGGATCCAGATTAATCACAACAAAATAACTGGAATCTGCTTATTTGCGATTAATCTTCCTTCCCAGACAATTCTTCACGTAGAATATTTGAGGTAAAGATGCCAAGGTGTTTTCAAACCAGGGGGATACAGAGATGTGTTTGATTGCAGTCCAGACCCCAAATTTAAGACTTAAATGGCCAGAACCTTATGATCCTAGTCTTCAGGTACAACCCCTTCCCAAGGGTGGGATGCAAGCTTCCCAGAGCGCTGTTCCAACAGGACTGTCTTCTTGAAAAAGTATCTTAATCTTGATTTAAAGACTTTAAAAACACGAAGCAATGAAAAATAGAGCTTATTTTTTATAGGCTGTCCCAGCTGCCAGTTTCTATCACCAGTAGAAACTTCACGCCCAGCTTCTATTCTGAAGTTCTCCAACCTCAGCTCCCTACGGTTGGGCTCCTGTACCTTTGTCCAGCAAACCGAGCTCCTCCAGTGTCAGATCACAGACAGTGATCAAACACCTCAGTCACCCTCCATGTTTTTCATAAGAGACATGGATGAGTTTATTCGTGACCTTTCCCAAGGCACTTTACTAATCCTTCAGGCACATATTAAAGTCAACTATTCCCGCCCAAATTTATCCACAAATGCTTGGATTCTGGACCCCAAACAGTGAAACCCCAAGGCAATTCACATCCAGCATGAACGTTCACTCCCATTTCACCTTTCTAATCACTGCATCATCATCACTGCCATGGCCAGCTAAAGATCTGCTACTGCTTGCTACTGCTTTTCCAAGTCAGGTTTCCATAGAATTGTGCCTGTGCCTATGAGAACATCACCCAGCCTCTGACTCTAAATATAGCATCTGTATTCAGTCATGATAAAAGGCATCTTGTCCATCCAGATTCATCTAAAAATACAAATGTGTTTGCTTAGTATCACCACTCTGCCTTCCTTCTGTTAACCTGCCCTTCTGTTAACCTGCCCTTCAGAGAGTATAGAATAACTTTGTGAGGACTTGGTTAATTTTTTTGCTTCCATTGACAGAATGGTTTGGGTTGGAATTGACCTTTACAGATAATCTGCTTCCAATCCCACTGCTATGAGCAGGGACATCCTTCAACAGACCAGGCTGCTCCAAGCCCCATCCAACCTGGCCTTGAACACTGCCAGGGATGGGGCAGCCACAGCTTCCCTGGGCAACCTGTGCCAGTGCTTCAGCATCCAATGCATAAGAGCATGGTGACAATCCCTCTGCAGCTTTGACCATAAATTATGATTCTTCTAATGCGGAGATTGGCTCTTTTAGCCACTTTTCCACTCTTTTACTGTATACTGAGTTGACTTTTTTTAATCCTTTGCTCAAAACTTCTAAAGTGATCTTTTGTTTTTATTGTCAACAGAAACTGTGTATATTCAAACGCGAATGGACTATTTGAATTTGCTTCTAAGCAGGGTTTTCAAAAGTCTTGACTCCTCCTTGACTGGAGGATTATGGCTTTTTTGGGGCTATTTCAAGACAGATATTTTAAAAAGTCAATTAAGAATCATATTTTCACATGCTCCTTTCCAACATATTGGATTATTGTTGTTTCTGTTTGTAAAACACTTTTCTAAGACATTAAAGATATGTGTCATATATTAAAATAATCACCTGGACTTCCTTTTGCCTGTGCACAAGAAATCCAGTTAGGTAAGTCCATTTGTACCAAAGCCAACACTAGCTTTAATTCTGTGGCCAGTTCTTTGACTGTCAGGATGGGATTTAATAACAAATTTATTGTATTAGATGGAACATTTTGAGTAAAGAGATTAATTTCTATTAATTTCAGAAATTCCAAGGCCATTTAGTTTTGGCAGTATAATGCCTGCAGCATGTATTAGAATAAGGATCCTCTCTCCCTACCTTTTATACTTGTGAATTCTATCTATCTACAGATACCTGTAGTGCGAATTGGTGTTGTGTAGAAGATACCAACTGGTGTCTCCTTTGCTGGTTAGGGCACTAATCACTGGCTGTAATAGGTCTTGTTTCTGATCTGTCAGACAGATTCCAGCAGTTTTGATAATGTAATTACTTCTCCCTCTTTGGCCACTTTTGGGCATTTTCAATGTAAATCTTCCCTTTGTATCTTCGATCATTTGATTCCATTCTAGATATTTTGATTTCGCATTAAATGACCGCTGACTCTTTTCTCTCTTCACCCTCAATTTTGGTTATGATTTTGACAGTTAGTGCAGTCGGATCAGTTCTTGGAAGACTGATTGTCTTCCTCCTTCTGTGGGGCACACTGCTCCTTGGATGAGGGACTTGCCGCTACAGCCATGGCCCTTGGCTTTCTACCACTGACCTGGCCACTGACTGACTGCCAGTTCTTTTCCATCTTTCATTGTTTGCAGGAGAGAGCATGTTTATGAGCTCTCCAGGTAGTTCTCTCCGTTAAGACCCTTTTAAGTTCCCTACAATCTTGAGGAAATTTTCTCCCTGTTTCATTGTGGGAATTTGGGGTAGTTTTTAAATCCCACTGCTGCCACCTTTCTGCAGGCGGCTCTCTGCTTCTGATTTGTAGAATCATAGAATAGTTTGTGTTGGAAAGGAATTTAAGATTATTTAATTCCAATCCCCTTGCCATGGGCAGGGATGCATTGCACTTCCATATCACCCAAGGCTCTGTCCAACCTGGCCTAAAACACTGCCAGGGATGGAGCATTTGTCACTGCTTTGGGCAACCCATTCCAGTGCCTCACCACCCTCACAATAAAGAACTTCTTCCTTATACCCAACATGAACTTCTCCTGTTTCAGTTTGAACCCATTACCCCTTGTGAAGTGTAACATCTGATCCTTTCACTGGAAGATGCTGCACTGCCTTCTGCCCTCATCCCAGTGTTGCTCATTCTTTGTGGAGTCTGAAGCAGTGATGTTTCTCACATGGGGTTATCCAGGAGCTCCAACTTGTGATGTCCCCAGACCTGTCCCTCCTGTGCTGAGAATAGGACTGTACTTATAAACCACACACTTAAAATTCTCCAGTCAGCCCCTGAAAGTCCATGATACTGGTTCTGCTGGTCCACCATGTAAATGAAACTGTAGCTAAATCTGCTTTGTTCAAACTATCCATAAATAGCCTCTGTTGTCCTAAGAGCTCAAATCTACAGGTAATGTGGAATTAAGGTTTTAAAACATAAGCTAGTTGCCACTGTGTCCACACAGTATTTGTCCTCATTTCCATACTATTGAACTTATGCCAGTATATCCTTCTGGTGGGGTGAAGAGCTGAGGGTCTACAGAGGGAACCACGTTGGGTTCCCTAGGCACATAATCCAGTGCCCTGGGTCCAAAACAGGTAGGAAATGTATGATCAACCAGAGGGTTAGAGACCTGTCCCCATAGCCACAGCACAGAGAAACAAAGTTCAGTTCTACATTTTCCTGTCATCAGAAGTGTCCTCACACAGCATCCATGGACATTTCCTTCGCAGAACACACATCCGTTGGTATTAGCACCAAACCACCAAGGGCTTTGTTCTTTGGCTCCCTAGTCTTATCATTCATAGAGCTTAAATTACAGTCTTACTACTATGAAGCAGTCCCGTGAGGCAGATTTCCCATGATTTATGGACACCACATGAGCGAGTTCAAACGCCTTCCAAGAGCAGTGAAACCAGGTCTAGAGCTGAAGACATCAATCCTGATTTCTCTGAGTGTTCCATCCTGCTTCCACAAAGCCGTAGTCTGTGCTTACTTCATCCGTCTAAGCCTTGCCTAATGCCATGTCCTACCTTAATATCTATCCTGACCTCACTTTTCCTTATTCAATCTTCCTCCTATTTCATAGGGATATAAGTTGAGAATCATAGAATCATAGAATCATAGAATAGTCATGGTTGGAAAGGATCTTAAGATCATCCAGTTCCAACCCCCCTGCATGAGCAGGGACACCCCACACTAAACCATGTCACCCAAGGCTCTGTCCAACCTGGCCTTGCACACCTCCAGGGATGGAGCATTCACAACTTCCCTGGGCAAAATATTGCAGTGCCTCACCACCCTCACAGTGAAGAACTTATTTCTTATACCCAATCTAAACTTCCCCTGTCTAAGTTTGAATGCATTATCCCTCACCCTATCACTACAGTTCCTAATGAAGAGCCTCTCCCCAGTATCCTTATAGGCCCCCTTCAGATACTAGAAGGCTGCTTCTATCTCCAGGCTGAATAGCCCCAACTTTCTCAGCCTGTCTGCATCCGGGAGATGCTCCAGTCCCGATAGTCCCTGTGGCCTCCTCTGGACTTGCTCCAATGGGTCCATGTCCTTTTTATGTTGAGTACACCAGAACAGCACACCGTACTAAAAGTGAATTTATCTTTCAAAAGAGGTTTCTAAACTTACTTTTATACTCTATTCTTTTGTTAGATCAACTTAGAAGTGTAGTTTCAGGAAACAGTCCTTTGTCAAAAAGGTGAACTGCAGTGATCATATGGCATTCAACATCAGGAGAATGTCAAACATACACATTAGTGTGGCATAAGTTGCTCCCAAGGACATTCTGTTTCTTCTCTAACTCATTAGAAAATTATATTTGTCCTATTTTTTCTTATTCTTCATACTTAATATAGAAACTGGAAGAAGAACTTTACAATTAGCAAGGTGAGATGGTTTGGTTGATTAAAGCCGTAATAGCCTATTATTTTGGTGATAGTAGAGTGAAGCATTATTGTAGGTGGGAGATATAATATTTTTTCAAGTCAGGAGGAAGAAGTGGTTAAGCTCTTTTTGTAACGAGCAAAGCAATACTGCTTTTGGGCAGTCATCACATACAACAATTAATCTGTCATTGAATTATATTGTGTTATACGATTACAGGAATTTGACTCCAGATTGGCAGTAACAGCAGGGAGTTTGGCATTTTTTAGGTATGTGAGTGAATGAGAATGAGAACAGAGTTTTAAGATACAGGAACTGATAGAAAAAGCAGCAAAAGTTTTTGTGTTTATTTTAAGAACGGCCAAGAACTGTCAGAGAAACTTTAGGAACAAATCTATGAGCTGCCAGTTGCAGACTCAGAATCATAGCTAGGGATATTGGCAGCTTGTACCCCATGTCCAGGGTATTTTGTATGTCAGAGAAGTCTAGGGTACCCTATAGCACTCAGGATCCCAATCATAATGTAACTGCTCACATCAGTGGTGTCATACTCAAGGAAGAATATACTTTAAAATATTACCTGCAACTTTGTCTTGATAACTGCTTCTTTTCCTCTTGTCCTACGTTTTCTCAGTTTTTGCTAGACATTTGCTGTTTTTCAACCCAAATTACTCCACTGTCATGGTAAATAACTCCCTGTGAGTAATAAACAAAGTGTGTTGGAAGCTTTCCAGACAACAGTATCCAACTCCTCCCAGGCACACATGGCTCCCAGGTTTCAGTGGTGTGCAGAAATGACTGAATACATGCATACTGCTCCCATAGAGAAGTAACCCACATACAGAGAGTGCATTAGTCTGGATGTATAGGTGCCGCACATTCCAACTTACATTTTCAGTGAACACCTCAAGCTGCTTCATGAGTGCCTTGTCATGGACCCCTGGTGGTTCTCACCTGCTCCATGTTAAAAAACCCAACACTTTAAACCAGAAGATTACTATTATTAGCAACAGGACTAATTAGTAACATGTGTTACTTCCTTAGCAAGCTTTTCCAACCAGGTTATAAATGTCCATAGAAGATGGCATACTATCAACCTCGATGATTTCACATATTTTGTCTATACATATGTGATTATCACCATGCCTTCAACATGATGATGGTTCTAAAAATACCCAGGCATTAAGGGGTATAAGGCATGGTTAGATGCAGTCAGAGGGAGCAGAACAGGGGTAGTGGGAGAAGGGCAGGCAAGGAGAGCAGAGAGCATACCTCACATATCAGTATTCACTTGATCCAATTTAGGAATGAGCATCACCCTGCTGTGGTCACGGTCATGCTGTATTTATAGAATGCCATCTCCTGTCTCACAGACATCTAGTGGCAGCTAAGCATTTACTCCAGGAGTCAATCAGAACCAGCTGGCCTTTGGGACCAATGCAATATCTTATAGAGAATCAAAATAATTTATTTACTTATGTGATTCCCTCCAAAGCCAAGAGTTCAATCTTTCGGTGTGATGAATGGAAAACTCTTCAAAATCAATATTCTTCCCTGGCCAGATCCAAAAAACCCATTTTCATGAATGCCAAACTTCATGCATGGCAATAAACCCTCTGATGAGTGTTCCTGATGAACTGGGACTTTCATTTTAAAATACTTACCACTTTTCACTCTATGGTGCTTGTCACAGGATCATTTCAGTCTCAATTTAAGCTAGTGTATACATCAAAGATGTTGCACTCTATTGCATCCACTCCCTATGATCTTGGAAAAAAGGGGAATTGCGATGGCACACAAAGAAGCATCCCTGAAAAAGGATATGATGTGCATGCTAAAAGTGAATCTTCGTCAGCATTTGGAAATGTAAACCTGTCAGATGCCAGACCTTCTGGGCAGCCCCAAGGTCCAAGGAGTACATTTCCTTTTCAAGAATGCCATTACATTGTTTCTGAAGTGCTATTTTCCTAGAATTTTCAGTCTGTGAGAAGCTTCACATAGTTGAGGGTTCTGCACGGTTCAAACCACAATCAGATTTCAAATAAGAACATTTCCCTCCATAGAATGAGAAACAAAATGGGAACAATTCCCATATGTTCTGCTTTCTCACCTGGTCTATTATTCCAGAAGCAGCCCAATGTCCTGTATGGGTCAGAGACACCCAACATGGGACTAGGCATTTTTTGCACCTTCTACAGCTACATTTAGCTTTGGGGCTCTTATTCAGAGGACACCTCAGGTGAATTAGCTGAGCAGTCTCTACCAGCATTGCTCGGCTTCCTTCAGAGGTGAACACCCAGCTGTGTGTCTTTCAATGGGTGACCTGAAGTACCTTGGCAGGACAGTGCTGTTTGCCCATCAGCTGCTCACTTCTCTGCTTGGCAGAGGAGGACTGAACACCACCCTACAGAGATGCTGAGGAGGCAACTCTCCTGTTTTGTACTCACAATTTACAGGTACACATCTTGTCAAACCCAGCCATTTGCATCCTGTCTTTCATCTCCCTTGCTGCTGAGCAGCTCTCCATTCCACTCCTCTGAAGCATGAAGGCTGGTTAAAATGCAGCCCCCCAAGGCTGGCTCTCCCTTGCATTGGAGCTTTGTCTGGCTCTGAGCACACCCCAGTATGTGAACCAACACCAGCACAGACATGAGAAATAGCCTCATTCTGGCAGAGCTCTGGGTTTTCCAGCAGTGGCACTTCCCTGGGAAAGCTCTGGATCTTGCAACGTAGCTCCACACAGGCAACAAAAAGCTCATTTAGACAAATGCCTTTGGAGAGACTGTGGGTTTGGTTTGCAAAGGAAAACAGGAACTGAGGTCTTATGGTCCATGCACTTCACACAAGTTCTCTCTTGTCTTCTATCAATATCTGTTCTGTAGTTAGAATCATAGAATAGTTAGGGTTGGAAAGGACCTTAAGATCATCTAGTTCCAACCCCCCTGCCATGGGAGGGACATTGCACTGTAAATATGGTGTGATGCCTTCCACCAAAGCCACACATTTACAAAATAGTCATAATGGATACAGATATGATAATAGATTTGGATTCCACAGAGAGAAATCCAACAACAAAGCTAAACAATATAAAATCCTAGAAATGTCTTTGAACTAATGCAGAATGGCCAGGGCACGTCAGGGTGTTCCCATCAGGATTCCCCTGTAAAGAGGGAATCAGCATGATGGAGTTTTAAAACTCTGGTGGAATTATATTGTCTGTGCAATATCTGTATGTACTATTTAGGAAGGTGGCTGGGAGGAGCATAAATGTAAATACAGACTAAAGATTTCATCCTGTGGCATAAAATGTACAATGTCTGCACAGATAAACCCAAGCACTGACATGTTAATGGTTGTAGATTACAAGATACAGCAGTGCCAATTTCAAGTATTCCGAAATCATGGATCAGACAGCCCTAAAGCTGGTCTCAGTGTGACACTGACCAATTTCTATGGAGGAAATCACCCCTAATTGCCATTTTACAAGATTTTTACAAGTTTCTACCATTTTAAGACTGACTTCAAAATAATGACATACAGAAAGAAACACTCTTTGAATTTATCTCCTGGCTTGCATGCCTCTGGGATGTTCCAGATCTGTGGTTTAAATTTGCTTTGTGATCCGGAGGGTTAGAAACTTCAGCTTTTAAATAAAATGTGACTTTCTTATGTAATCAGTTGCCCTGAGAGCAAAATCTTTAAGATAAGCACCAAATTCTATGAAACTTCTGATAAGCTCCTAAGAATTGGAACCACTAAATCAAAGAACAAAAAACATAATGACAGAGTCATACTACAGGGCCTGTGAAACAGAGCTGAATGGTGTTAGGAAATCAAAGCAGCAACTTCATCTTGTAAAATGGCAATTATGGGTGCCTTCATCCCTATAAATTGTTCAAATGTCACATTAAGATGAGTTTTTGGGATGTTAAATCAGTACCTTAAAATGTCTTTCTCTAAAAATATTCTAGAGAAGTAACACCTTCTTAGAAAAAGGGGGTTCAAGTGACTAGCTACAGAAACCCAATGACTTCCCAGGCTATTTGAGTAATTAAATTATGGATAATCATCATCTGCACATTCATACTGAGTCTGTCCTTCAGTACAAGCATAGGAGTCCTTATGCCAAGGCAGAGGGGTTGGAACTAGATGATCTTAAAGCCCTTTCCAACCAAAACCATTCTATGTTTCTATGATTCTATGCCATGTCATGGTCTGCACCCTTATTGAGAATTGTACCTGTGTTGGCTGAAGTTTTGTGTTCCAAGTCTGACCAAGAACAAGAAATCAAGATGGAGCAATAACTGGAGATGTTTGCAGAAGTCAATCTGAAGTCTGATGGACTGGAGGTATGACTGATGACGGGTGAGCTATTATGGGTTTTGGTGCCACTCACAAAGGACAGTTGGCTATTTCAATTTGCAACAAACAGACTTATTCTTCCTCCTAATGTTTTTTCCAGGTTTCTTAAGGTTTGACATTACTGGAGAAGCTAACTTCAGGCAGGCATTATTGAGCGGAAAATATATTCTGGTCAGGTACCACTTTCTATCCCAGTTAGTTCCATGCATACTTAGATGGTTCCATCATTGCAGTGTGCTGACAGCTCCCCACAGGAGAAAAATCATTTTTCTGATGTGGTGCCTGGGCTGATTAATAGGTTCACTGTGCAAAATGGCCCTACCAAGATCTAACTTTATTGAGGCTTATTTTGTCTCTGTTTCTGCATCAACAGATTCCTGTAAACACTATGTGTGATGTGATTCAGAATGGTTTTTACATTATTCTTGTTGGAACTATTTCCCTGGATGTTTCATGCATCAATGTGAATCTGTGCAGTTTACTGCTAGGGTCATCAACTCTGTATTCGTGTACTTCACTCTCTCATACTGTCCTCTCCCCTTGAACGGCAATAATTGATCACTCCTAATGTAGGCACTGCCTCAATGAGGTTTTAGACACTTGGCCTGAGAGGGCAAATCCAATCCATCTAATATTGAATTTCACTTTGCAATCAGTTGAGTTTAGCACTTTGTAAGACCTATGAAGAGAGGCCAGATCTGTCTAAAATAGTATTTTCCTTTTTCATATATATTTAACAGGAAATTGAATATTATTCAATTCAGAGCATAATCCAGTCCATATCTTAGACATACACATATTTTTAGAGCAAGAGTGTCATGAAGATCAGTATCCCCAAGAATGCCCTTCCCTGGATGTGCCAAGGAAGATTTGAGTTGCAGATTCCCCATAATGTGCTGGGAGACTTATCTGTGCCACAGCCAGGGTCTTCTGGCCATCGTTTGCCAAGGAGGTTCTACACAGGATGGTCTACAGAGTGAGCCCATCACACAGAGCTCACATCCTCACATGGATGCAGTTGTTTAGCTGGAAACTAGCTTTGAAATGTACACACAGCATATGGAAAACAAGTAAAAATAATACCTGAGGGAAGATATTCAGATATTCAGTATTTCTACCACTGTTTGTATGTTACTAGTAATTGTTTCGTCAACTAAGGTATAATAAGGTACTCTCTGTCACAGACTCATACAAAGCTGAGGTGCAACTACTGAGCAAAAGAGGCATTTTCAAGAAATTTGAAACTATTTGCCAATGCAGAAGTCAAAACTGACATTTTAGAAACTGATATAAGTGTTGTTTGGAAGCAAAATGTGACTTTTAGGATTGTAAATAAGTAAGCACTTTTCCTAAGCATACCATTTATTTTCCTACTTGATTGAAGCATTTTAACTATAGCAATGATTCCTGGGAGGACCTCAGACCTAGTTCATTACCTTGCCATGTCTAGTGGTCACTGGGCTGTTAATGGGACCTCTCTTTTTTGCCAACCTTGTCCTGGCAATTGGTGTCCTTGCCTGGGTTGTGGTTGCTCTCTGCTCTTCATCCTTTTGATTATTCCATTACCATGAAGCAGTGTCTACCCCTCCCTTGACCACAAAGGCAGCCAAGGAGTGACACTCCTAACTTGGGACCACGGTTCAGTGCCTGGAATTAGATGGGATGAGCTCACGCATTAGCTGCTCGCCCCTAGCTCATTAGTTAACGGGTTACTAAATGTGCCAGTTGAATTCTTTCTGATAGGAGCGAGACAGCTGGTGTCTGGTGATGTCCATTCAAATTCAGCTCACGTTTGAACTTTTCCAGCTGCACCTTTGGATTCCTCAATTCACCAGCTTGTTTTATGTATGCTGATCCTGCTCATCAGGATGCCCACGTGGAACCCCAGTCTGTAATTAATTATTCAGCTCTTTTATATGACCATGTTGGAGAGTGGGTGAAGGCAGGGGAAGAAGAGGACTTAATCAGCAGCCTTGTGTTCTGGTGGGGTAGGCTAAGCTAACCTACATTAACTTAATTAAGGTTAGGTTAAGTTAACTAAAAATTAGGTTGACTTAATTCTCCTTTGATTCAATAGTTTTCCAATTGGCATTGAAGAGAGTGGAGAGACTGTGTTTAAGAGAAGTTCCTCTTGCTGATGTTGATGATAAAGTAGAACCTTTGATTAATTGAACCCAACCTAAGTAATTCATCTCTTCACTTTAGGGCAAGTATCAGCCATTTGCGGAGAACAGTTTTACCATTCAGTTGCTATACAGGAGTGACAGGAAGGTTCCTGATATGTCTGTCAGAAAGGAAGCCAGCTCCTCTGACAATGAACTTCAGAACTCTGTACTGATCCTACATGACTAGGTATCATCTCTTTATCAAATATGTATCTTTATCAAATTTCTGCATCTTGCATAATCAAACTGCCAGCAGATTTTGATCCAGGGGAAATCCATCTGATCCAAAGGGCAGTTTGTCTGAGATCTCTTATCACAAGGAAACTCAATTGTGCCTCTTTGCGTTCACCTAACTACCTGACTTTGTGCACGTAATTAACTTGCAGCGCTGCCACTTAGGGAATCCATGACCTTTCCAAACAATTTAGTGGCAGCCAGAGATGAGCCCTCTGTAGGAAAGACACAATCTGTTTCTTGATTGCTGTGTCCATTTTGCTCTTTCTCTGTACCCTTTCAGAAGAATCACAAGTGAGGAGAAACAAAATTGAAGGAAGGGCAGAAGAAATAGCAGATACTCCTGCTACAGCACTGTGTAACAGTGAATCCTGAGGGGATCATATGCAGAAAAAACGCAGGTTGAAATCCTCTTCACCTTTCATTGCAACAAATAAGACCTCAATATTTAATCTCCCTTTACAGCTCATGGCTTTAATCTGGTGCATTCATTCCCCCATCCTTTTTCCATCCTACCAAGGATGGTTCTATACTGGAGATAATGTTTTTTACCTGGCCATGACATTGCAAGAATTTGCCTGAAGAACAAGCTCCCTTTGGCATCTTCAAGGACACTTATGGACTCTTGTACTTGAATATGACAGTGGGAGTCAGGAATTTTGGGGACTATTTCTGTCTCTGGCACCAGCATGGCTCTGACCTTTTAAAAGATAGATTCAAGTCTTAACCAAGCCCTCCTCTGTTGGGAGATCAAGAGAGAGCCACCTGTGGAAGTGTCATTCCATACCAAATAAGTATGCTCAAGTAAGTAAAGTAACTCACCTCCAAGGTTAATACTGACTGCAGTACTGCAGTGATGTTCCACATCAAATGGAGACAATAAGGTTTATTAGGTATGCTATGAGGGCAGCCATGGAATTTTAGCTGCTAATATATGTCAAGTGCTCTTCAATCCCTGGGCAGGATGTAAAATTGAATTTGTTGTCATTTTTATCCAAGATCAGAAAAAGCAATGATCTCTACAAAACTTTCCTCCAATGACAGAAATTTCCAGAAGAAAGTTACCTCTTTTGAGTGCAGATAATGACTATTCTTGTAGAAGGGAGCAGGAGGATGGAGAGCTCTTGTAATTTATGTACAACTGTGTAGGCTGTTCACATCCACTTAAAGGTCCCAGTCTTGCCTTGCTCCCATCTGCTAGTGTGCAGCACCAGATTATGTGGGTGATGTTGTAGTTGATCAAAGTGCAGTGCCATGTCATGCCCTCAGGTCTTTCCTTTTCCCTTTTTTCACTTTTTTAGCTCCTTTGTTCTGGTGCACTAATGCTGCCCATGACAATGGGCTAATAAGTATTCGTTCTGTCTTCTCAGCATTAGCCTGTATTTGCCTATCTCTGTGGTCCTTGCTTCTCATGCCAACTTGCCTTTTTACTCTCTTCATGCCTCCTAAGCTATGCTGAGTGGCACTAATTCCTGGACTCTTAAATTGGATTTTCCTTGGGTTTGTATTAAATCTCCCTAGTCTTGGCTATCCCAAATGCTTTGAGCCAACAGCACATTTTACCTCCTGGCTGGCTAGCAGTAAGAAACCACATCACTAGTCTGCAATCCTGTCCTTGCAGCTACCCACAATTAATCTTTTTGCACACTCAGAATCTCCATTTGTTCCCAGTCTTTGCTCCTTATCTCTTCCCAGTTTTTAATCCGTGACAGGACTTTACCTTTCACCCCTGGATTGCCAAGTTTCTCAATAGCCTCTTGTGCCAGACTTTATCAAAAGCCTTTTGAGAGCTGTTGGACTCCTCCTGTGCTGCGGTTTCCTTAACCCTTTCAAGGATTCAAGCCAAAAAGCAAAAGCATAAGAGGAGGAAGATCATTGCTCACAGCAAGTTTGATGGCTGGCGCATCTGTCATCAATTTGGTGTTTTCTTGCTCAAATGGCCCCAGTTGCAGGAGTGATGCATGGTTTATACTGACCTGCTTTTCTTGGGGTTGGCTGGCTGTTTACTGCTTCACCACATTTTGGGAAGGAACAGGGGAGAGCCACTTCAGACTGTATTTTATGTTCTGGACTTATTTTGGTCCCCAGATTTTTATGGAAACTCAAGTGACTGCTGCAGACTCCCAACCTTGAATACTGACTTGCAGGTATCCTCTCATGACAATTGCATGTCCAGCCTGACAGGAACAATTCAGTTCCTTGATTGTGGACCATGAGCATGTGGCTGTCTGTATTATGGCATGGCTATGTAGGGAGTAAGTACCACACAGGCACTATAGGAGACCTGGGCCATGCTGGATAGACAGCTGGAATTGGGCATGTGGGTTATCTCCAACATCTAGAATCAGCAATAGACAGCTTGCAGCATGAGATTGGGAAAGAAGCCTCCAGAGGTCTCTTCCAACTCCAGTTTCCTTGCATATGTCCTAATACAATCTTATCAACACTTGGCACTTAGTGACACTTTGCCCTCCCTCCCAATCCCCCTGCAAAGACAGGGCAGCAAGCTCTCGGGTGCTGCAGGGCACTTCTCATTGTTCTGCCCCAGTGGGTGACTGAATGGGGCTGGCCAAAACCAGGCCCTTCACTCTGCTCAGACACTCCTGTCTGCAGTGGTTAGCCTTTGCAATTCTGCATGCTCACACCGAGCCCCTTCCTCGACCCTATTTCACCACTTTAGCACGTCTCCTTTATTGTCACCATTGACAATGTCCCATTTACTGTTGTCATTTCTTTGCTTCAACAGAAGCAGGTTCCAGATGAAAGGTCCCAAACCCTCCATGAGCTAAGCCTGATCACATCAGTGTGCTGCTCTTAGCAAGCCCTGAACAAGTTTCTCTTTCTGCACGTTTGTCCTGTCAACTGTGTCTGGGCCTTTTGAAGCTTCACCTTGCAAGATGTCTCTTAAAAAGTGCTGAAGACCCTCAGATCTATAATACCCTCACTTCAAAGTAAGCTGGATGAATTCAGCATCTCTCAGGGCATACATAACTAGTGCCTCTGGCTTTTGCTTTCCCTTTTTACCTGCCATTTTACCTGTATTAACATCATCCTGCCTGGACTTCTATTCTCACTTGGTGCTGTTATAACCATAAAACCAGCAGACAGGACAGCACAGGCAGTAAGTGAATCCTGATAAGTCTCCCTTTGCTTGTCAGTGCCATGACCATTTCCTTTTTTCCTTGCAGCCCGGACTCTTTGCTCCTCTTGCATCCTGCATCCATGCTACTGTGGGCTTGGACATACATGTTCCAGCACCATCTATTATGTAAAGAAAATATAGCAATTGTAAGTGCACCTAGACAGGAGCATTTTAGGACCTTGGGACTGGCAATAGGAATTTCACCATTGGCCACTTTATTTTATATATCTACTTCTAGCTGAAATATATCCATATATTAATTACACGCAAAGTGCTCTGGTAATAAATAAATACACAGTTTTGTTTTACATCAAACACCACACAAGGAGTTGCGGATCATGGACTGAAATCTCTGGCTCTCACATGGAATCCCAGAATTCCCACATGGACTGAAAAGTTAAGGGGTAAGATAACAGCATATTTCAGTCCCTACCTGTAGTCCTTAGGGACCCCAAAAGCCTCTGGAGGGATCTGCTATTTATAGTGAAGACTCTGAAGAAACACCAGTGCCAAGAAATCAATTCCCAGCTCATAAACAAGCATCAACAGTTTACAAAGAAACACCTCCAACCAGGGTAGATGGTAGCGGCACAAACACAGCCACCCCTCCTGAGGCAGCTGCATTAAGACAGCATTAACACTTCCAGCATTGCTCAGAAAAGCAGCCAGTTCATGGAAATGTCTTGTTTAACCACCTTGCCTCCTTAGGAAGGAAACACCATAAACCTGTTTCCTGGGCGAGAGCCAAGGGCTTACTGAGCACGATGGTTTCATCCTGAAGCTCTTGTTCAGGAGTCAAAGCAACAGCGATATTGTGTAAATACCATTAGAAGTTGCCAAAACAACAGACCTGACAACAATGGATAATATAACTGCTTGAAAAGGGGCATAGATGTTCAATGTCACTGTTCCTGATAGGCAGAGGCCCAGAAGAAGAGCAGATCTCTTACTGCCAGAGAAAAGGAAAGTGCCCTCTGCAATGTGACCTCATTTCTTCACCTTTTGCTGAGGTTTGACAGCTTTTCATTAAACCCTATCATTCAGTTACATTGATGTTCCTGCTGCCTTGCCTTTCTGAAGTACTGCTGCAGACCAGGGCATCCATCAGTTTATCAGGTTCACAAGATACTGTGGTTTGAGTTGCTCCAGGAGGTTTCCTAATGGTCATAAGAGCCAGTTGTTCTGCTTCTGCTGTGTTTGAACTTCCCTAAAAGTGTTAATCTGAAGAAAAAAAGTGAAAGATTGGAAATTCAACTGCATACCACACCTTCCTGTAGCCAAAAAGCATTGACCATCAAGGTACGAAACCTTGTGGAATGCAGCACTACCCTGGCTGGTGGAGGATTAGGAAAAACGTAGGTAATATCTGATGGAAAGGGAAAGGTTTTATACACAATAGGGAAACTGCACATCGTTTCCTTAAATGTCAGCAGAGTGAATAATCACATAAAGTATAAAAAAAGTATTTTCTGCACCTGAAAAAATAGAACACTGCTGTGGGATCCCTGCAGGAAACGAATGCCTTCAACTTAAATCTGAGTAAATCAGATTTTGCTCAGCTCAGCTTGAGAGCATCCAAAGGAAAAAAAGAGCTGCTCTTCTAGTCCATAAAAACAGAGCTTTTCCTCTATTTAATGTTGGGACTTACAAAAGGGGAAGATTTTTATGAGTCAGAGGTAAATTGCTTTCATATGAAATAATTTTTATTAAACTCACTCACCTCAACTGCTTTAATTTAGCTTTCTTAAGCACATTACAGAGAAACTTTATCCAACCTTGATGCTCTGGTGTCTCAGGGATTATATATCAAGATCATTTTAAATCACAGATGCAACACATCATGTGTTAGCTTTCAGCACCTGATAAATGTTATGGGTTTCCTAATGTTCTTGCAGACTTGGAGCCACCAGTTATTCTGTTCTCCAACTGTTGTTTCACTATATGGCATTAAAGGTTGAATATTTTACTAACAAAAGGAAAACAACCCTTAAATTAACATTAAATATTCCTCCCAATAGCCCAACTGCATAATGCTCAACCTCAGGTCCAATTTGTGCTCTTGGCTGGCTCCAGAATACATAAAATGGACAGTTTTGATGAGCAAAAATGTTCTCTAGTAACCAAAGGTGAATCAGATTCAATAGGGTGCCAGAAGTCCCACCTGGTACAGTCTAAGGATGTCTCCTGAAACAGTGAAATGCTGCAGTTTGCTGAGTGCAAGCACCATCAGTTTGGGCACTTTGCACTGAACCAAACTTTCAAACATAAATGCTGAAACTGTGTGGCAATAGCCCCAGAACTGCAGACACAGTGGATAGAGGGGACCTCTGAAGGCCCTAGCGCAGCCTCCTGCGTAAAGCCAGACTACTAACAACTCTAGAGTAGGTCAGATGTGGCTTTGATAGCTGGCACCTCTGAAAGCAGAGGCTGAGCATCCTCTGTACAACCTGTTTCCATGCTGCAGTATGTTCCTCATGAAATTATGCTTTCCCTGCTCTCCTTCCCATGCTGCAGAGTGGCCATTGCTCTCTCTTACACTGCCAGGGGCTCCTGTAAAGAGTTTGGCTCTATTATGTCCATCATTGTTGTCATGGGTTCAGCAGCAGCAGTCATTTTTCTCTGTTTCGTAGTAGCTGGTGCAGCACTGTGGTTTTGACTTTCAGCTTGGGAACAGTGCTGATAAAACCAGTGTTTATAGCTACAGCTTAGAATGTTTAGGCTGGTCAAGGACTTTCTGAGCCTCATGCTTTGCCAGGGAGGAGGGGAAGCCGGGAAGAAGCAGAGACAGGGCATCTGACCCAAACTGACCAAAGAGGTATTCCCTATCACAGGACGTCATGTCCGGGATGAAAACCAGAGAGCAGAGACCCGGAAGGGTGATGGGGGGGGCACTGCATGGTCGGGCTTGGTATCAGGTGAAGATTTGTTGTATTCTCTTTCCTTGTATTTCTCTTGTATTATTATTGGTGGCAGCAGTAGTGATTTCTGTTATACCTTAGTTACTAAACTGTTCTTATCTCAACCTGTGGGAGTTGCATTCTTTCGATT
>JASSUY010006764.1:0-13646 GCA_032466535.1 Forpus xanthops
TCCTGGTGCTGCCTTGGGGCTGCCAAACATGAGAGAGGGAAGGAGAAGTACTGCATGGGGGACGTTGCTTTGTACAATGAGGACTGCTCTGAAACCAAACTGCCCAACTCACTGTGGGCTACACTGTCATAAGTGCCTAACCAAAGGCATGCTCCTGATGGTGGGATCATTCCTCCATCTTCTTGTTCTCCCCTGTCCAAAAGCTTCCACATACTCACAACCTCCAGACATCTGTATGGACTCTGGGTGATAAGACACCCACCCTGGGACTGCATTTACCCAGGCATGGCATTACCAAGGTGTGTAGAAGAGGATGGCTGTGAGCAGCTGGGCCAGGGCTCACCAAGCTCTTCTGCGTTAACTCCCATCAACAGCATCACAACCATCATACCACCTCCAGCTGTGGTGTCCCGGGGTAACAAGTAATTTACTGTCACTTTAAAGCTTACTGCAATCACAAGCCAGGTCTAAAATGTGGTAAGTCAGTGTTTTCTTTTCAATAACAGCATATCACTTCCTTGGGGAACTGTAAAAACTGAAGGGCTCTCAACACAAAACCCGAAAAGCAAGAAATCACAACACGCAGCAAGATCTTGACTAACTTGACACTCCCTGCCCTATAAAAGAACAAATGGAACAAAAATGGGAGAAAGTCAGAAAAATTCCAGGAACACAAATGGACAAAGAACAGAGGAGGAGAGCCCCTGAGCCAGAAACCTTCCTGCTGTGTGCACCCAAGGGGTTACCTTCACTGGAGCTCAGGCTGCATCGTTATGCTCACAGAGAAGTGAAATACTATTTCAAAACAATAAAACACAGACTAGGTCTTTCCAGATAAACTCCATCTCAAACTGACTGTTAAAGTGAAATTCTCCATCTTCCTCCTCCACCAACCCCTTCCATGCCCAACCAATCTTCACATGTGCCACTTCCCAGGCTTCTGAGGACTACAAGAGCTTGTTTATAATCCCCAAAACGAAACACAAATGAGACTTTCACCACTTTTGAGGTTTTGCTGCTACTGCAGCCTCACTCATAGGAAAACTTCAATGTAAAAATAAATATACATACACATATATAATTTTTTAAATGCCAAATCAGACGCAGACTTACATGGACAAAGCCACAAAGAACAGAAACCAACCATCTAAAAATACAGAAACCCCTGGAAAACAGTAACACTGCTGTACTTCTGTGGGAAGGAGGAATTACCATTATCAGACCAAGGAAGAGACGAGAAACTCATCCCTGGCCTGGGAGAGGAAGGAGGACAGTATCTGAACACGACCTCAGCAAGCACTCCCGGTTAGGAACTGGCAGACTTGGCCTTTGCAAGAAGAAAACCCATTAAGCAGGAAGAGGAGAGGACTGGGGAGCCTGCCCTGGTCAAACTAAACCCCAGTGTCATTAACCCAACCCATCAGTCACCCAAGGGCCATCACCCGTCCTGCCAGCACTGAGCTCGAACACTGCCCAGCAGGAGGCTGGGGTTTCAATTCTAGCAGCCCCAAAGAATACTTGGAAAGTGAATCCAAGATATAAGGCAGGGCACACATCCTGTTTTTCTGAAGCTATACAGTTCCTCAAGTGTTATAAAAATGGTTTGCCAGTGAGTGAGCCAAACGTATTGGAAAGATACAGGCAGCGCCTGGGGTGGAAAGAAGGTGTTTTTAGCACGCTCAGGCCAATTAAGACTTCGAAGGTTTCCAAGCACACCACTCCTCTTAACCCAACAGAAGGAAACTGAGTTTAGCAACTTATTTAGGGTTTCATTTGCTAATTTGCAAAAACAAGGAGAAATCTCCCTCTGCTCTCCAGCATCGCACTGGAAGGCTCCTGCCAACAGGCGGGCGATGCTGCCAACAGCTCAACCTAGCGTGACCCAAAGTTCTCCCTCCCAGTGCCAGTGTGCTACTGCGGCAGCACAGGGAGGGACACAGCAGAGAAGGGCTCGATTATAACCCTGACAGCACATCTGCTGTTCCAGTGAACCCAGGCAAAAACTGCGATACACTAAACCAAGGTTAAACTGGTCCTAAGGGGTGAGCCAAGTTTAAATCACTCTAGGTCCAGGTAACAGAGGAGTCACCCCTTGGTTGCAGTCCGAAAGAAGGAAGCTGCACATGTGCTACAGAACCAACAGCAGATGAAACGTCTATGGAGGAAGGCAGCCTATTTTGCTCCTTCCCCTCAACACAACTGAAAATGCTACTTTAAGACGACTGTTCTCAGTTTTAGCACTGATGATAGCTAGGTCAGAAGCCAGCCTTGGAAAGTTTTGCTCAGCAGCAGCTTTAGAAACCACAAATTATCTTTAGACTAAGTTTACACACTCCCCCCACTACAGCATGTGACTGCCAGCTCCCTTTCCCAATGCTTCTCCTCAGACACACAGACATTCCCTAAACCCCAGGCAGACCCTCACCTAGGCACGGCAGGGCCAAGGCAGACAGTTTGGGGATTACTTTTGCTGAGACAAGAAGCAGACTAGATCCGAGTTAAAGGCTGAGGTCTAGTTCTGTGGACACAAGGCAGAGCTCACAGGCAGGGCAGAACAAGCATCTGGAGCTGCATCGCCAGCAGTGACACTTCCACTGTGACAGACCAAAATCAAGCACAGATCAAGCAAAGCTGGGTCTCTCTGCAGATTAAGCCTGGAAAGTTTAAAACAAAGACAACCGCTTTTGAAAAGTTTGTTTTGAAATGCTTTTGGAAACCCAACCCCCAAAAAGGTAATAAAAAATTGGTTTATTAGCTAAAGGGTTTCTTCCCCCTCCCTCCCCTTAGCTCTGTAGCAGACGTTTGGCTGCAACTTCAGCTCCTGAGAATTTAGATCACAAAACCTGAGAATAAAACCAGGAGACTCATTCAGACTGAGTCCACACCGGGATGCATTTGCAATCTGCAGTACATAGAGCTCCGGTCTTGGCCTACAGCTTCACATCCCTGTAGTCAGAGAATGGACTTGTGTTGGTCAAAAGGGTAAGCAGCAGGGGAAATGCTACAGTTTAAAAGGTTAAAGTCTGGGATTCTTTTTCCCTAACATTTTCATGCATTTACACAGAGAGAAGTGGAACACTACTTTGAGTCAATCCTCACCAACAATGACAGTGATTTTTCATGTACATGTGGCAAACCTATGTGTCCAGAGGCAGCAGCCACAGCACTGCTGGTTTAGGCCTAGCACTGAGATATGCACATGGGTGGGCTGCGATGCCGTGAACAAGCCACTTCACACTGGAAGCAGAGATGTCCTCAATGCCATTCAGGGGCTCAGCAGAGGACAGTCATGCTGGTGGGTCCCTGGCCACCTTCACTGAAGAGCCATGCTGATGGCAGCTGCCCCGCAGTCCAGCACTGCACCAAACACAGGCTTATCTGGCTCAAAGTTTCTGACAGGCTTTCAAGCATGGTGGCATCTGGGGACAATTCCAGCGGAAAGGCAGATGTTTGATTCTGTGGCTGTCATTTATAGGCTAAAGGAGAACATCTGTTGCTTTCCCCTCGAAGCGAGCTACTCGCAGGAAGAAACTCCTGCATCTGAAACCAGGTATCTCAAATGATTTCTGCAGAGGCATGGGGGAATAACACTGACATACTTCACTGCATGAAGCTTCTGGGGACAGCTGGAAGGGGTGAACAGCACACACGAGCGCTCCAGGAACACTCACGGGGACTTCATCATCATTGCCCTGATGGTTTAACCCAAGGCCTGCAACACACTTTAAGCTGAACACAAACCCTTCAATGCTGTCAAGCCATAGGGAACCCCTGAAATTAATGTAAGATAAGACAGAATCTTCCAGATGGGGATAGGTGAGAAACCCTGCTGGGAACTAGAGAGTGCCAAATTGTGACATGAGAGATTAACACTTTCAGAGGTCTTACCACTGCAAAGTACCTGAAGAAAGAGTGTTTGTCTGGAATTCCTCCTCCTTCAGAGCTCATTGTAGTTTCCTGTCATACACACATGGAGGAAGACGCAACAGCACCCAACAGTAGTGAGACTTGCACCCAAGTATTCCTAATACAGACCCCAGCAAAGAGCAACAAAATCCTCCTGCCCCATACAGCACTGCTAAGCCAAAATTAAGATATCCTAGAGGTCACTTTACTGGTGTTTCTTATAAGCACCCACTAAATGCAAGAATAAATTTCCACAATATTCCAGAAACCTCTAACTGGTTTTCTCTGTACACTGATAATGCCATTAGTGCACCAGAGGCACTGCTCATTTTACAAGCACCAACAAATCCCCTTCAGGCAAGGGTTCCAACAAACACTAAGTATGATCCGTACACATTAGTATCAAAGGAAAAGGCCTGGAAAAACAAAACACAACCAGAACTTAAAACATTCTTTTTTGCCCATTGTCAGAAAATTCAAGCCCTTGGCCACATACTGCGTCTTCATTTCTTGCACACTCTTTCATATCGGGTTTTGGCACTGCCCCTAAGAGGCCTTTGACTCTGGATGTGTCCACGCATTCCAGCAATAAATGACACTAACTGGAGCCATTCTTTAAAGCATCTGTCAAACATAACTCTTCCAGTGTTTCGATTCTCACTGACTTGCCCCCACAGTGCTGGGATGAAGTCATAAATTACATGTTCCGCCACTCAATTTTCCCTGATTGTTTGGTAGAACCTCTCCACTAATAACCAGTGATCAGCAGCCACCTCGTGGCTTAAGTGGTTTCCAATCATGAAAGATTTATCCACTGTGACTTCCAGTCAATCACAGAAACACTGAAATGGCTATCAGGCGCTCTCATCTCAAGACCACAAGATGAGCAGACAGACTCCAGAGACAAGGGAATGTGGATCAGAGTGCTGACTCCAGGCACCTGAAAACAAGGGGGAAGCTGAACAACTGCATATAAAACCCTCATGTTTCTCTTTGTGAGGAGGCCAAAAGCCCAGGACCAGAGCACAGAGTCAGCTCCACAAACCTCACCTTGGTCACAGCACATGCAGAAACCTCTCCAGAAGATAAGGCATGCTCAGGGAAGAACCGTTTGTGAGGCAGGGAAGCACATTCCCTACCTATGGCAGGACAGCACACCCATGAGCCAAGACAGTGCCCCGTGGCAGCCTCTAGATTCCCTGCTGGCAATGTGTACTGCATGTTAAATGTCAGCTCCCACTGCAAGCCACCAGCAGGGGAAGAGAAGTGGAGCTGTCTTGTGGACCATCTTTGAGAGAACAGTTTAAGATGTCCCTGCTCACTGCAGGGGGGGTGGATCAGATGACCTCTGAAGGTCCCTTCCAACCCAAACTATTGTATGATTCCGTGACATTAAAAAGATTAAAATTCACTAAAACTGAGCAGCTACTGTTATAAGAATAAAAGATGATGGAATAGGTTGCTGACACCAGATAGCAACTGCAGTCCGAGTGCCCAAGCAGAGACTCCAGTGCCAACTGGGCAAGCTGGGGCAGTGCCCTTGCACTTACACAACACTCTCTCCTTCACACAGCCAGTGAAAAGCAGCGTGACAGAGCAGCTTCCCAGGGACAACGAGCATTCCTGAATCACGGGAGAGCACAATGGGGAATTAATTGCTCCAGAACGAAAACTAGAAGAGTAAGCACAATTTATTTTGCCACATTCTTAAAATGAAACAAGAAAACATTTAAACACTACAGCTTATTTAGATAATACGCACTGGAAGACATCTTTTACTGCTGGCAGCTTGAAAGAAAAGAACATAATTACAATTCCAAGCATGAAATCAGCTCTCTTCCACACATGCCTGTACCAAGTCTAACTGTTTCACCAGCTGTAGTGAATCAAAGCAGGCAGAATTCAACAGAAAGGACCTAGAAGCAGCAGCTCTCAATGCCTTTAACCTAGTAATTGCATGGCACCTGGATCCGGAAGCACTGCGGATGATTTAGCAGTTGCAGATGTGCAGCTGATGTGGTGCATAGAGCATTTGATCTCCCTGGAATGCAGGACCCCAAACAATGCATCTGTGTGCTGGCCCACCACACACCCGGGTATGGGCTTGGGGAATACATAAAAGCTAACATTATACTGCTTAACTAAGAGAAAAACAATAGCAGCTTTGGTCTTAAGTATCTGCCACAATGACCACTGGCCACTTCCAGATACATTCTTTGTTCAAGTACTTCAATACTGCTTCATCTGCTGCCTGAAATCAAAGGTACAAAGGGGACTGCTGAGTGTAAATCCATGCAACATCTGCACCTCCAACTTGACAGAGAAACCATAAGAACAGCTCTACCTGGACCTGTGAGCATTATGCCCCATAGTGAAACCAAGTGCCGAGCCTTCCCACTTTTGGATTTCCAGCATGACACACAAGTTCACACATGACACGCTTCACAGTGGTTTCACATCTGCTTTCTTCAAAGCAAGTCACAATGCACCAGTGAAAAAAGTAATCCCAGCTATGATCCTTCTCCTGAAAACCCAAGCCGAGCTTCACACACAGACCATAGGAAAGCCCCAGACTCATCCCTCCCGGGAACAGAGAGCAGCCAGGAACACTGGCTTGGCCCCAGGCACCATGGTACACAGAGACACAGTCACCACTCCAACCTCAGTATCACCCACATGGTGAAACAAAGCTGAAAGAATAAACCACACAGGAGTTAACATTGTTAGAGTAAGAGCAACCCTAAGCTGGATCCTCCATGTCAATAGACATTTCCATAGGAACTTCATTCTTTGGAGATGAGTAGCCAGGAAAGCTGCTGTACATGTCTGACAGGGAAGGAGGGGAAGCCCAGCCTGAAAGGTTTATGAATTTATTCTGACCTCCACAATCACCAAGGTAATTATCTCACCAGTACAGTTCTGCTGTTGGAGGAGTGTTCTTGATGTGCCCAGGAAAAAGAGAAGACGACAACTCTCCCAGCTGAGAGAAGTGGGTATGTGCCCTTCCAGCTCGTACACATACACACATGTATTCCCCTAAGCT
Source organism: Forpus xanthops (assembly GCA_032466535.1). Taxonomy (NCBI): domain Eukaryota; kingdom Metazoa; phylum Chordata; class Aves; order Psittaciformes; family Psittacidae; genus Forpus; species Forpus xanthops. The sequence continues at coordinate 6,950 of JASSUY010006764.1, forward strand.
TACTTGGTTTTGAAACAAAAGCAGAAGTCCCAGCCCAGCCCCCTACAGCAGTGCCACAGAACATCTTCTGCTCCTGCACAGCCCTATTTGCACCTTCACAGGCTTTCCTGGCTGGTGCTAACAGACCAGCCTGAGAGGGATGGGCATCATCTTCTGCTATGCACTCAGGAGGCAAAGGAAATGCAGTTCATATCAAAAGGATAGCTTAAGGTCACTTTTGCACTGTCATAGCTGAATTAAAATCTAATACTTACATTTCCGTGATTTCAATTACTGCGGTATTAGCTACAACATTAAACTTCATCTGAAAAGTTTTATAAATAGGTTTGGCTCCAGTAAAGTCAAAATAAGCAAACCTGACAAAACAAAAATTAGGATCGTTCTACGTAAATCACACAAACCTTAGTGTATGTGCATACACATACATATATTTGCACACTTACTGACTTATTCTGCTTTAAATCATCTGCTACAGCAATTTTTCCTTCCCCAGTTTTCAACCCCAAAAGAATTACCCTTTCTTTCCAGACAAGAACCTCAGCCAACATTCTGGAGGGCCGAAGTCCAAACCACATATAGTTCAACAACAGCAGAGTTGAACAAAAAGGAAAACTATAGCTTCTTTTTAATTATAGCTTGTGAAAGTGTGGCTAAGCAGGGGAAAAAAAGAAGTCAAAGCCATTGATGAATTCCATGGGTTATATTTCAAGGCTTATAGCACACTGGAATGGATAACTCTACTAAAGTTTATCAGATTTATCACCATCCTTCAGTGTCTAAACTCAAGGTGGATCTACATAAAAGAACATGCTACTTCGCAATTCTAATCCTAAAATAGCTTAGAATCCACAAAAATTAATGCTTTCAGAGGCAAGGGTTTCATAACTAGGTCAAAGCAGAAGGGAAGTCTAAATTCCTACTCACCCAGCAGAAAAAGCCAGGAACAACCTCCTTTCCTGGGCATCCCCAAGGTTTTAATACAGAAAAAAAATCCAGCTTTGTAAAACTGCAAAATACAGCCCTATTCCAGCACCTTTTAATTGAAGCCTCTCCAGGATCACATCTTGAGTTACGACCAAACGTTCTAATAAGCCACAGAGCACGTCTCTTCACTGTTACCATCAGAAATGCAAGGTTTTCAGTAATGAAAAACACACCTAAATCAGTATCAAGAGGTAAAGCTACAAATACCACAGCAGAAAGGAACTGGAGAAGTGCAAGTAACTACAATTACTCTAAGGTATCCCTCTGCCAGTTCTACCTCCGAATGTTAAAGCCACGAACGCTTATGGTTTGAACAAAAAATGTCTCTGTGCTTTGCCCAGTACACTCTGTCCTCCTTGTTCATAGTCAAGAGTCGTTCCAAAGAAATGTAATAATGACTCAAAAAAACCAACACCAAAAAAGCCCAGTACTTTCTTCATTCCTCTGAGCTACTGTAAATTAAATACGAATATAGAAACTGCTTCTGTGAGGAAAGGAAAGCTCTGCATGAGGAAGACTTATTTAACTGAAGTTTCACGTTAAAGTAACACCTAACCTTAAAGCAATGCCTAACCTGGGAGCAGGAGTGTTAGCAGCAGCCCAGTATCCTGGAAGAAGCTAGACCTGCCTGGGGCCCTGGTTGAGTATACAATTTGTATAGGGATTGGCTGGACTGTTACCATACTTATGATCTAACTTGAATCCCCCACCCTTTTTCATCTTCATTTAGCGTTACAGACGCATAAATCCAGGCCTATAACAGCATCCTGGAGGTATCCAAACTGCAGGCTGTCAACCCAAAGTAGCAGGAAGCCACCACCGACCGGTGATCAAACCAGCATCATTTCACTGACAACTGTTTTGGTGTCTGCAAAGCCATCAAAGTTGAGCACTTTCTGTTCGCATAATCTGCTTACTAAATTTTGCTACAATGCCCCAAGGCGTTTGAGTATGCAACGCTGAGAAATAACGATGCTCCAGCCAAGGCATGCACATTGCACAGCACTCTGAGAACACGTCACTGGAATTCCAGGCTACTATTATGCTCAACTCATTGCTCTAGTTATCTGTATTGAAGATCTAATTAATCCCATTGCTCATCATCACCTAAGCTTACACAGGAGTGTCTCAAAGCTTGGTGCCATTTCACAAGTAAGGAAAGAAATAGGTGAAGCAGCTCTGAGAACTCCTGCGGGAAGAGAGACTGTCAATCCACAGTTTTCCCATCCGGGTAGGTACAAAGCTCCACGTGGAACTCCTTTGGTCCCCATCCCACACTCCTTTCACACCATGGGAATTAGCCCCAGTAACAGGCGCGTTGCCACGGGAAATCCAACCTGCCCTTCAACTTTAACTGTGGATGACCTTGACACAGGGAATGTTTAAAAATACACACACATGTACACATGCAGCCGCATACGCACACCCAGAGCCATGGGCATTTTAAATGCTCTCCTACCATCTACAAGACTGAGGTCAAGGAAATGAGGAGGCTTTTTACATCTTTACCCAAACGTTTAATGTAATTCATACAGGTAGGTAGTCCCTTTATTAAAGCACTGAATACCCAATAAACTGCAGGGAGAAAGTAAGGAGAATTCAGCTGTGTGACACCTCACTGGACACAGAATCCGGAGGAACTGCTGCATCCCTGACACCACTTCATCCAGACAGAGATCTCCTTTCGGATGGCTGCAAAAGCATCATTAAAACTGGAGAAGAAAGGAGAATTCAGAGCTGGCCAGCTGCTACATCCAGATGCAGCCCTGTTGACAGGAAAAGAATACTTTTTTCCTCCCCTAATTTGTTTTCATGCTGTTGTCAAATTATTTACTACCTGTTCTCGCTTGATTTTTGACTCCACATAACTTTTGCATGGCATTAAATCTGTGTCATTACATTAACTAGCATCATTTACAATACAATAAAAATAGACTCACTATCAGACTCTAAGGTTAGTTGCTCAAGATAATACAGGAGCAGTAGAGTGGGTTTATTCCTTTATTATTACCCAAGAGCAAAGAAAGCATTCATTGAACTTCTTCAAAGTCATAGCTCCGAACCAAAACTGTTTTTCCACTAACTCAAAATAGTTTTCTGAGAATATTTATTTCCTACATTATCTTCAACAAAAATGTGCATTTCTAGTACAACGGTTAATTCCAATTAAGAAAACATTGAAAGGCTTCCTGCAAAAAAACAAACACAGGATACTGGCAAGACTACAAGAATGAGGTAAAAACTGAAGACAACAACATAATTTTCTTGTGACCATGTAACATAAAAAGGAAATATATTTCTTACATGACACCAGCAATAAGTCCAGGTCCTGCAGAGAATAACCAGAACTATTCAATGTTGACCTCTGAATCCTTGTACCGTTAACGGATAAAACAACGTACAACAGAACAAACATCAAAATCAAGGATCTCCTCCTGCCATTCGCTCCCACAGCACCACGCCAACCAGCTCCTCTCCTTCTTGCAGCTCTCCAAGTGTTCCTCCCTATGTTAGTTTACTGTCAAGCTCTGTTCCACCAGCCTTGGGGAGAGGCTCAAGACGCCCAAGCACACGCAGATGCATCCAGTCCTCATGCTGCCATCCTGCCTTTCACCAAACTGGGAAATGAATCCAGCCTCAGGACTTCCAGGAAATTACAAATTATGGTTAAATGTTACCGTCTGAAGCCAAGGAAAGTCAGGGATAATGTACTTTTAACACCACCTGAGCTCTGGCCCATGAGTCCAAGACCCACTGCAAGATGCACAGCAACTTTTAGACTAACAACTGCCCCAGAAAACCTCTAATACCTGTAAGCGTTAAGAGTTTTGAAAGGTATATGGGGAACTGATGGTGGTATGCCAGGTCCTTCTTTATGGCACCCACAGCCACTAAGAACAAGAGATGGCAATTCCAGGTTTCCTTGTCAATCCTCAGTATCCCAGAGACTGGTTGGGGCTGGAAGGGAGCTTAAAGCTAATCCAGTTCCAATCCCCTCCCATGGGCAGGGACACCTTCCACTGGAACACACTGCTCCAAGGCCCTGTGTCCAACCTGGCCTTCAACACTGCAGGGATGGGGCAGCCACAGCTTCTCTGGGCACCCTGTGCCAGCGCCTCAGCACCCTCACAGGGAAGAGCTTCTTCCCAATGTCTAATATAAATTTACCCTCTTTTAGAGACCACTCCTATCCTGCAAATGCTCCAAACCAATAATTACAGCCAGGACTAAGTTATCCAAGAGCTTCTCTGTTTCTTCATCACACCAGGGCTGTTCCCTGCTGTGCCAGCAAGATATGGGACCTGCTCTCACCACAGCACTGCTCCCAGCCTGTCCCAGCCACACACAGTGCCCGGGTGCTGCCAAAGCAAAAGGCAGGAGCTGGTCAGTCACTGCTGCCTGATTATTACTGCAAGACAGCACGCTATTCTCACATCACTGGCTCACAGGATGAGTCCAGACACGCATCACACAAACCCCACCGAAATCTAACAGTTGCTCTTTCGGATCAGACCAAACCCATTTTTTGACATCAGTGGCAAGTACGAAGATGGCTCAAAGCGGGGATAACTGGACAACACCTGGACAGAACCCCCCGGCACTCACTCTACAGTTTGGATAACCACCAAAATAAACATTTGGAAAGCTGAATTGAGTGATGTGGTAAAGAATAAAAACTCTGAAGAGCACCTGGCCTCAGGCTGGAAAGTCCTTCTGCATTAAGCAAGTGTCATTGCTATCCCCCCACATGGCAGCACTGAAGATGACCCCAGGAGCTGGGATCTCACATTCCCAAACCACTAACATCAGTGCTTGATGTCAATCCGTTTGGATTCTGTGGTTCAAATGCAGGAAAGCAATCCCAGCCCTGGATAACTCAGGGTACAACACACAGTAGCCTCTCTGTAGGTCCTTCAATTGATGGTTTTCAACACTCCTGGGCCTCCCAGACAACTGCTTCTCCCTCTGTGACCCCAACTACCCGCATCAGCAACTGAACGTCACAACTACCAAAGCTGGACCACTTGGATTAGTAATTCACATGGACAAAAATAAGCAAGTCAAAAAGAAGAACCCACAACAAGTTTTACTTGCAAAAGCAAACACGGCATCCACTTACAGCGGCGATTTCCTAAAATAAACCATACACATGCCTACCACCTCCTGTCCTCTTAGGAGTAACTAACCCAGAAGGTGAAGTTACACAAGCACAATCCTGTGTGATAAGGCAGGCCCACGTACCCACATCACCAGAAATAGCTATTGTGCTCCAAAGTAACCCCTAATATTGGTAACTGCTTGAATCTGAATTTCAAATAAATTTAGATCCAAGATTAAAGAATGTCGTTCTGCCTTCCCAGCACAGTGGAGCTGCTTGTCTTTCGTAATGAGGGAGCCCATAAAAATAACAAGGGAGAAGATCTACACCCAAGCTCCTCAAAAAATAAAGAATCACTGATTTTTGCAGCTACTTAGTGGTAGGAACAGATGGTTACAGGCAACAGTATTGACAACAAGCTACCACCTCCAAAGGTGAGCTGCTAAGTCTGTTCCAAATTCAAGAGTTGGACACACTACAGCCAAGACCACCAGGGAAGCAGCGAGTGTTCACCAGTACCATGGTGCTTCAGAATCTCACTGTTCTGTGGAACACCAAAGGGCTGTGACTTCCTAAAACACTCGGACACAGATCCCTGCAGCCCTCTGCCCGTGCCCAGGATGAGCATGGGGAGTGGTGAAGGCAGGCAGCAGGCATGGAGCAGCTCCCAATTAAAGCTGAGCTTTCAGGATTTGCCCACCAAACCAAAGCCAGAGCTGAGGACAGAAAGTCCAAGCATGCTAGCTTCCCTAATTGTCATCACAGACAGAGGATCTGGGAATTCTGGTCCCTGGAATGCTCTGCCATGGTGAATACAAACAGAATGAGTGCCCTCAACTTACTTGAATGTCTGCAGCAAGATGCAAGTTTCCACACAACCCCCAAGTAATCTCTTTCTCCAGCCCCCATCCATTTCCCGCAACTGGAAACAATCAGCCCATCCAGTCTCAACCCAAGATCAAAACACTCATTAAACCATGAACTTGTTAAATACAATTCAACAAAGTTATCTCTGAATTTCTGGACAAGTCCAGCAAATCACTATAAACCAGGGACAACGTGTGGCGTTGTAAAAGCTGTCAGAATACCCGAGTTCTCAAGCATCTCATTAAGCCAGTAATGAATTAGACTGAGCCTGCAAATCTCAGCCCTTGTTGTCATGTTCTTCTAAAATTAAAGCTCTGCCAAGAACTTTACCAAGGGAACAGAAATAATGATAGCGCCTGGTCTCCATCTTCACACTCAATATTTATGACTTACTTTTCAGATGACTTTCCTGTTTTTACCAGAAGTCCCCTTCCTAGCGACATCAGGAAAACATATCCATCAACTCTGCATTTGCTTGTAATAAGAACAATTTCCTCCTTTTTACTCGTACGTATTATATATTAGGCATTAGGCACAAGCTCTTCCCTGTGAGGGTGCTGAGCGCTGGCACAGGGTGCCCAGAGAAGCTGTGGCTGCCCCATCCCTGCAGTGTTCAAGGCCAGGTTGAACACAGGGGCTTGGAGCAACCTGCCCCAGTGGAAGGTATCCCTGCCCATGGCAGGGGGCTGGTACTGGATGAGCTTTGAATCCCTTCCAACACAAACCATCCTATGATATTACAGCAGC
>JASSUY010006765.1:0-28549 GCA_032466535.1 Forpus xanthops
AAATTCTTTACTGTAAGGGTGGTGAGGCACTGGAATGGGTTGCCCAGGGAAGTTGTGAATGCTCCATCCCTGGCAGTCTTCAAAGCCAGGCTGGACATAGCCTTGGGTGGCATGGTTTAGTGGGAGGTGTCGCTGCCCATAGCAGGGGGGTTGGAACTAAGTGATCTTAAGGTCCTTTCCAACCCTAACTATTCTATAATTCTGTGATTTTATATTATGTAGTTATTCAGATGCAATAATTAGCTCACAATAATCTAATGTGCATTTTTGATTTTGTAGCAAAGGCTATTCAAAACAGCAAATCTGAAAGAGATGTCTCTTTTTATTAGTATTTCTGGCATGTTGCATTTTATTTAATTAGCTCAATAAAATGCATACCATCATAGAACTCTTACATACTGTATCATGTGACTGGGATTTAAAGAACCAGTGGCAGATGCCAAGTTTTAACAAGGAGTCTTGTGCCATAACCTCTGGAGAGTAGTGGTCAAATACCAATGATATATCAATAGTCAGTACTTTCAGGTGAAAGAGCTTTGATGATGTCCCTGGATGCCGCTTACAGTATGTAAAGGTGCCATGTGTCTGCCAGGAAACCTACTCTCTGCATCCTCAAATTTTCTTCCCAATAAGAATGGAAGTAGTTTGACCATCAGCACTTAGGGGGACAGATTACATTCAATATCCATTGAAGACAACATACTAGAACTCTAGAGGCATGACATTTTCACAGATTTATCCTTTGAGAATGCTTTTACTTTCTGAATATTTTTCATTTCAGCACCTACTTTTACACACTATGAATAATCGTGTATCACTTCTGTGCCATGAAGTAGTCCAATGTTCTTTTCCTTCCATTGCTACTCAGTTACTGAGTAAACTACATTGCAGTGTGAACTTTTCTTCTTATACATTTGTTTGATATGTCTTGGCACAATAGTAATCTTCAAAATCAAAACCAAGGAATATGCTATTGCATGATTCACTGGGTAACAGATGCACTTTCCCTGGCTACATCATACAAGATGCTTCTCCAAACACACCAAATAATACTAGAGTTCCTGACTTTCTTCCTATTTCAAAGGCAAGACATAGTTGAAACTCTTAATTCTTAAAAAATAAAACTTGAAGTCCTTAAGAAGCAAATTACAGGCTTTTGCAATGAGCACCAGCAGTAGTATTGAATCACCATTTATGTGAGAAATAGAACCTCACAGCAAAGAGGCTGACTGAACAAAACATGACATTTTAATTTCCTTCTCGAGGTTCAGTGCTCACTTTTATGAGATTCATTTTCTTAATAGAAGCACAAATGTTTAATGCCAGAAGCATTTTTGTAATAATATATTTTTACATTCTGTTATTTAAAAATGTAAAAATTTTTCTTTCAGTCATTTTTGGAGATCTGGAACTCTACTTCCTACAAAATAGTCTTCAAAATATATAGAAAATTGAATTGATACACACAACTATTGTGCTTTAGCACCACCCTGACTTTGTCTGAGTAGCTGAAACTATAAGATTTCCCTGAAAAGATATTGTTTACATGATTATTCTTATATACAGACCTTATAGTGTCTGGTTAAATATGTAGCTAAATCTGAAGATTCAGCTAAAGTAATCAGGTAGCTGTTTTCTGCTGGTCCAGCAGAGGGAGGTTTGAATTCCTTTCTTTTTTTCTTCAAAGAGCTAGTGAAACTGCCAAAGCTATAGGGTATATAACCTGACATTAAAATGTCAGTACATATCCCATTGTTATAAATGTGAGAAAAACAGATTTCTTAACATCAGATAAAAAAAAGTAATCCGTAGAACTTTTTGATTTGACACTCTTAAATTCTATATGCATTGAGAAAAAACACAATAGCTTTTTGTCTTATTTTTGGTTTGTTGGTGGTTGTTTTGATGGTTGGTGTTTTTTTAAATATTTTTTCTGTACTAGAAAATGCAACCTGTATACCTGGCAGGCATTACTCAAGTTGCTCTTTGAAAGCGGAAATAAATTGCTTAATATATTTTACTCTTAACATCACTAAGAGTATATTTCAAGGATTCTTTTCAAATATTTCAGTACCTTGTTTGAATTCACTGTGGAATGGCACTGCTTATTTTATCTTCTATTCAAAACTCCATCTGATTGCTGGCAGATTCAGGAATGTGCAGAAGCAGAGAATATTATTCCACAGAATGGCAATGCAGTCACTACAAATTGTCTTCTTGTTCCAAGTGTATGACAACATAAAAAAATAAGAGTTTTCTTTCATATGAAAAATACTATTAAATTGCATATTTGAATATTGGTTTACTACTGACATTTGTAATAATAAGCAATCAGCAGCACAATAGAAAAAAATGAAAGTCCTGATTTTCTAAACCAAATACATTCAATCTGTATTTTCTAGATTGCTTTAATGAATAAAAATATATGTCTGTATGTCTATAGTGGATAGTTTCAGGGCTTGCTCAGACACTAGAGTACACATGAAGAGTTTTAGCAAGTGGAGAAATAGGTAGCAAAAGTACAACCTTTTCATAGGCCACAAAAAACTTACCTGAAATTTTACAAGCATTGTAAAATGTCTGAAAGCACACATGAGACTACTCACACATGTAAAACTATTTGAAAATGCAAATATACATTCAAAGAGACAGTGAAAAGCTCTATGTAAGTATTCTTTACGTAAATAAGCATGATAAAAATTGCCTGCGCTAGGAATCTTCTGTAAATAGCTAAGTAACGTAGGATGCCTTCATTTCTAGTATCAGTAAATTTCCCTTAACCCTTTCAGTGCTAAAGGATATATATAAAGACAATATTGTGACTGCTTTTTAACATAATAGAGAGCATTGCTCATTTCATCAAATCAGAACTTTGACACTACATTTTTTTTCCTTAATTATCTTTATAGTCCAGACAAGTCAAACTCAACGTTGGAACACAGCAAAGTGGAAACAAAGTGATTTGGACTTCACTGACTTGGGCTTTGCCTTTAGTAATCTAATCAAGGTAAAATTCCAGTTGACAGTAAAATGTTGATGAATCAAAGAAACACTTTTTCTTGCCAAAATATATTGTAGTGTAGTGGTAGTCTAACACTACCTCTTAGGTTTTTCTTGTGTGGTTCTTTTTTTTTTTTTTTTTTTTTTAAGTTTCTGGTACATGTAACAACATGCTTGAGTTCATGAATAATGATGTTCTCCATCCCATTCTTTCACTTTGCAGTTTCCATCAAGAATCACATAGTAAAATATTTTGTTGTGTCATAAAACTGTTTTCCTTGCAGCTGAGAAAGAAGGAATGTGCATCTATCTAGGTGATTATGCATTATTTTTATCAGCATATATCAAAGGGCTTTATCAAACCTGAATATCTTTCCTTCACCATCACTCATATCAATGAGGAAGAAAACATATGGGTTTTGAAACTGTCAGATCTCATAAACCAGTTTTCCCTCTGGAGAGCCACATGGAGCAATTCCAAGACCAAATATGCCTGTTTTTAATTAGGTTAGGCCCCAGATATCATATTTCTATCATATTCTGTCAGAATGTTGGCTTCTATGCCTGAGCTTCTTTGTTACAAAAAAAATATGACTTTGTGTAGCCAGAATTGTCAGTGGGGACTGCTTTATCTGCAAGATGAGAGATTGCCTTACCTAATCCCCTGGAGAATGAATAGTGTAGTCTCCAAGAGGCCATTTGCTCTTCCAATAAGACTCCCTAATTTGAATGAGTTACTGTTGTCTCGAAGAATTTCTATGTATAGAGAATCTGAAAGAAAAAAGAAAGCGATCATGATTCTGGGAAGAGTGTGATATGCCTTTCTTTTGTATACCTAAGGCAAGAATTCTAAGGAAATATTACAGCAGAATACTTTGTTCTTACTTACTGTAGTTATATACCTCTTCAACAGAACTGGGGATAGTTATGAAAGAAACAGGTTTTAATGATCCTTCAAAGTCTGGCTAAGTATTTTTGAAAGCTGGCAATGCTGCAGTATATAAGAACATAAGAAAGGTCCAGCTGGGTCCTAGCACTCTGGACAATGATCCTGCTCCGGGGGGGGAGTGCCTACAAGAAACATGGAAAGGAAAATTTACAAGGACCTGCAGTGCTAGGACAAGGGAGAATTGCTTTAAACTGGCAGAGTATAGTTTTAGATTAGTTATAAGAACAAAATTCTTTACTGTGAGGGTGGTGAGACACTTGAACAGGTTACACAAAAAAGCTGTGAATGCCCCATCCCTGTCCAGTGTTCATAGCCAGGTTGGACAGGGCTTTGAGCAACCAGGTCTAGTGGAAGGTGTCCCTGCCTGTAGCAGAAGGGTTAAAATTAAATGTTTTTTTAAGGTCCCTTCCAGCCCAAACCATTCTATGATTCTATGAAATACTGAAGGCAGAGAAAGGACAAGCTAAACCTACATGATGCTTTCTCCTCATGCTCTGCCAGTCTCCAAAAATTTCAGCTTCCTTTGTCAGGTATGGTAGCAATTGGCAATTGCCAATGCATTCTCTGGCATGTATATGCTCAGTTTTCTTTTGAAGCCTCACAAATTTTTTGCATCTGTAGCATCCTTTGGAATAGAGCTCCACAGGCCTGCTTTCTGTTCAGAGCATATTTTACTGTTCAAAGCATATTTTACTGTTCATCATGGAATATACAGATGGAGTATTAACCTCATTTCATAAAGTCTAAACTAAAAAAGGGAAATAAAAGGCTTTCTAACATATTTACAAACCTCTAAACCAGCAACAAAAGCATAACGGATGTAGCATCCTGTTTAAGAAATTTTATTTTGCCTCTCTTGCAATCAAGAATAAATACTTCTCCATCTTCAAAGCTGAATATATCATCTTGAACAAAAAAGTAGTACCTACTTCACTAATCCTCCGCTGGCACCAAACTACTCTTTTGGAAAGCCTTAAAGAGTCTAGATTAAGCAGCATGTATGGAAAGCTTTACTTGAATAAAATCCCTTACTTTGTATTAGTTATTTGCATAAGAAAGTACAGTCATTGCAGAAACTTATCTGTTGTTAAAAACAATCAGTTGAGCACAAACTGATTAAGACTCAGACTTCACAAGAAAACCAGATCTCATAAATTCATGCTGTAGAACCTGTGGCATATTAACATGCTATGTAGATTTTTTTTTTTTTTTTTTATGCATGTGTGCTTGTCTTTTTTGTGTGATAAACTAATAGCTGGCACCAGGACTTTGGCAGGAGCAGGCAAGTTAGCTGTTGAGTAATGACTCACAGATAACTAGGTACTTGGAGATTTTCTGGTAGTATTTATGTGGGGTTTTTTAAGATTTTTGGCCCAAAGACACCATTAGAGCCTCTTGAGCAGCAGAGACTGTAGAATTGCTCCACTTAATTCTCACAGAAAAAAAAAAAAAATAATGCCTCAAAGGAAGCACTGCTTTTCAGAAAATGTTCTGTTTAAAAGCTCACATTACAGAGAATCCACAAAGATCTTTGTAGTATATTTCAAGCACTACCAAGCTTCCAAAAAAAACCAACAGTTTTTCCCAAACCTAAATTAGTTTTCCACTTCTAATTTTTGTTATGCTATTACTTTGTCTACTAAATGACAGAAATTTTGCATTCAAATATTGTGTTGATTTAGGATTGGGAGTGAAGGGAAAGAAATCCTCCTTTGATTTAAAAGACAAGGTATTTTTCTAAACAAACATCCACCATTAAGTGTTACATAGAAATGCATTAGAAAGTGTAAACATAACATGTTTATGATTGTGATTATAATGTGTAAAAGTGTAAAGGGGAAATATTCATTTATCTCCTTCATAAGTGCTTGGTTTATGTACTTATGGTAAAACACAATGCATCTTACTTCATCATGGTACACTGCTTGACACTCATTCTATACCTATGTGGAATAAAACCCTCTGGGAAGAGGAATCTCCTCCCCTAACTACAGGGTGGTCCTGAAGTACATAGAAGTAGGGCTTGTTAATCTGCATTATCTCTGCATTGAGAATTTCAGACAAGAGCATAAAATGCAAATGCAAAAAAAAAACTTAATCACTCTTGGAGAAAGGTTGAGATATAAAACTTCCATTAAGATTGATTTTGAACTTTTTTGCTCCTTGAGTTAATTAATTGAAAGCAGAAACAGCTGAAAGATATGTATTAATACTCTATCAGAAAGAACCTCCTTCAGTCAACAGAAAAGGATGAACCAGGGAGACCTTTCCTAAAAATATGACTTGGCCTTCAGGCCCTTTCAGAGCACTTCTTTTTTAACACTGCTACCTGGGAAAAGGAGTGCCTTTCGGGTTGTTCTTTAGAGGACCAGTAGCTTTCACACACTGTTACTTCATGCCTTGTTTTTGCAATGATACTCTTGTTCATTAGGAATGCTCTGCAGTATTGAATCTAGACCAGCTACACAGTGATAATAGCCCAACGCTGAGTGGCATGAAAACAGACAATCTCTAGTATCAGTGAATCATAATGAATACAAGTGTACTCTAAAATTGCTCCCAATCATATTCACATATGATCATATATATTGAAATTGAAACAGGCTCAGGACAGCAATATTTGTGTAGTCAAACTCACTGAATAGGGATATAATACAGAATTGAACGCAGGCAATGATGGCAGTCATCCTCGAGCCTCACCTATCTTTCTGTGCTCTTTGTCTTCAGGGAAATAGAAGATTGGATGCCTTTCATTAACTGTTGAGAGTGTTTCCACAGCTGATGAAAAACTGATTTTCATGCCTAGTAAAGTTTGGATCACAAAGTTCTTTTGCATATCAACAACGAAAACTATATATTTTCTTTCAAGAATTTTTCTTCTTTCAGTAGTGCTAAAGTCTGTGTTCATCTGGACAGAAAATAAAGGGAAATTCAACCTTTTTTTCCAGTAAGTTATTTAATTCTAAATTTAGGACAAACTAAATTTGATTTGACTGTAACTGCAATTTCAAATCTACTCATATTTATGCCACAGTTGTAGGTTTTCAGGTTCACAGTAGGAACCACTATAGACAGAGACTATCTGCCTATAGATTCTCAGTAAATCAGAAAAAAAGAGATAGTTGTTATCTGGGTTTCTACTACTTTCTTTATGCTAAAATTGCCTTTTTTTTTTTTTTGTTTTTTTTTAGCAATAAACATTATATACTTTCAGACAAGGAAAGTATCCTAGGAGGACTGAGAGGTTCAGCTTGAGGCATTTTCAAAGTATGCTTCCCACGTGAGAGATTAAAGGGAACAAGAGAAAAATAATCTAAACATCATGAGGTCCTGTAAAACACACATCTCTGCAGGAAAAGGAGCTTAAGCTACAGTGCACTGTCAAGTCTTCGCTGTGGTAGCTCTTCTAATATCACAGCAGCCTCTGCCAATGGAATGCAGGGGTGTTCACATGTCCTAATGATATTCCTTAGAATCATAGAATAGTTAAGGTTGGAAAGGACCTTAAAATCATCTAGTTCCAGCCCCTTGCTGTGGGCAGAGACACCTCACATTAAACCATGCCGAACAAGGCTCTGTCCAACCTGGCTTTGAACACAGCCAGGGATGGAGCATTCACAACTTCCCCGGACAACCCAGTCAAGTGCCTCACTACCCTTACAGTAAAGAACTTCTTCCTTATATCCAATCTAAACTTTCCCTTTTTAAGTTAGAACCTGTTACCCCTTGTCTTATCATGTATGCCCCCTCCAGATACTGGAAGGCTGCTATGAGGTCTCCATGCAGCCTTCTCTACTCCAGGCTGGACAGTCCCAGCTTCATCAGCCATCTTCACATAGGAGGTGCTCCAGTCCCCTGATCATCCTAGTGGCCTCCTCTGGACTTGTTCCAACAGTTCCATGTCCTTTCTATATTGAGGACAACAGAACTGCACACAATACTCCAAGTGGGGTCTCACAAGAGCAGAGTAGAGGGGCAGGATCACCTCCTTTGGCCTGCTGATCACACTCCTCTTGATGCAGCCCAAGATATGGTTGGTTTTCTGGCCTGCGAGCACACCCTGCTGACTCATGTTAAGTCCCTCATCAACCAACACCCCGGAGTCCTCCTCAGGTGTTGCTCTGAAGCTATTCTCTGCCTAACTTGCAACTCTGCCTGGGATTGCTCCAACCCAGCTGTAGGACATTGCACTCAGCATGGTTAAACTTCATCAGGTTGGCATCAGCCCACCTCACAAGCTTGTCAAGGTCTCTCTGGATAGAATTCCTTCCCTCCAACATATCAACGGAACCACAGAGCTTGGTATCATTGGCAAACTTGCTGAGGACACACTCATTTCCACTGTCCATGTCACTGACAACGATGTTGAACAAGACCAGTCCCAGCACTGATAGCTGAGGGACACCACTCGTTACTGGTCTTCAGCTGGACACTGAGCCTTTGACCAGAACTCTTTGTTGTTGCCATTCAGCCAGTTCTTTATCCACCAAGAGGTCCACCTATCAAATTGATGTCTCTTCAATTTAGAGACAAGGATGTGATGTAGGGCAGTGCCAAACACTTTGCACAAGTCCAGGTAGATGCCATCAACTGCTTTACCTCTGTCCATCAGTTCCATAGCCCAATTATAGAACGCTGCCAAATTGGTCAGGCAGGATTTCCCCTTAGTGAAGCCACGCTGGCTTTCACCAGGCACCTTGTTGTTTTTCATGTGCCTTAGCAGGCACAGAGGTGAGACTTATAAGCAGTCAAACTATACAGAATGTTTCTTTCTAAAATTCTATACTGCAAAAGCTTTAGGTATCAGGAAAAATGTCATTATATTTCACACAGACAGAATTTCTCCAGAGCTGTCATGTAGAGACTACCTCTAGCCAATACAAAATACAAACTTTTTTGTTCATCTAAAACTCAGAAATGTAGAACTTTCCAATAATGAAAAGCAGATTTTTTTTTTTTTGTTAGCTAGATGTTCTGATTCTTGATATAAAGTTTGGGTTTGATTCATTCTTACTAAAGGAAATGAAAATCTCTCTCAAATGAGGGGCAAATGAGGGGAAATGAAAGAGCAGCAAATCAGACTCAATTTTCTTCTGTGAACTGATACAGAGGTGGAATTAGAGATAACCACAGCAACAGGGGAAACTTATCAGAACTTCTCCTTGCATTCTCTGTAACTCTGTATGAAAATCCCCAGACTACATTAAGGTTTCAAATCAGTCAATGCCTATGAAAGTTAGAAAATTCTGTAAAAACACCTCTGTACAGTCGAGTGGCATTAAGAAGAGATCTAACAAAGACAAGCTAATTCTTCATGTTCCAATTACCAAGAGCTGTTATCAGGACTTTTTTGCCAAGCTCTTTGATTTCTTGATAAATAAGAGAGACAAGTGTTAGATGTTACTGTTATGGTTAATGACATTGATTTCTTGGCATGACATCTTGAAAGATACAAAGACAGGCAAAACTATATGCAGTGCCTGCTTTTTTTAGTTCTAGAATTTAGAAATATTCAGGGCTTTGTTTTTTTTTTTTTGGGGGGGGGTTTGTTTTTTTTTTTATAGACAGAATCAAATGAAACAGTTTCTGAATTATCCTTGCCTTTTAACTAAAGTGTGCTTTCAAAAGAAGATAGGTACTTCTGCGTGGAAGAGTTAATGTGGTTAAAGGAAAATTACTTCTTGGACATTTAGCTTTATTTTGCTTGTACAAATCAGTATGATATTCAGATGCGAAAATTACTTCAACTGTCAGGCAAAAGTTGGAGAATTTCTTCCTCCTGCTGGAATAAAGCATATTCTTTGTGACTGGAATCAGTCGTGTTTTAGTCAGTTTAAAGGATCTGATTTAATCTGTGTGCTGCTCAGGACAGTTTTGGATATACTGACCTCAATATGCCAGCCAAAAGTGACACCTACCAATTAATGGCAGTTAAATAAAATGCTGGAAATCTTACCAGAATCTGAATGTCAGTGTAAAACTTTCCTGCTTCAGTGGGGGGGGGGGGGCTGTTTCTTTAGCTGTTCCTTTTTCTTCCACTTGCTTTCTTTCTGTCTATGCATTGTGCCCTGAATGCTGCTTGGATTTGTTCAGTTATGTGTTTGTCATTGTCTTTTGACTTCTAAAGAAGGAATATTAAGATGGGCAGTATAGAAATAAATAAAATAGGATTCTAGGCAGCTACATCCAAAAATCCTCTTACGGATTATGGATTCTTATTTCCTAAACACAATAGCTGAGATTCTATAGTGTATGCTTTTAAAGAAAAGAAAACACTTCAGAGTCTTGAGGAACAGAAGAGAGTTAGACTGATGTTAAGCTTGCCTTACTATTTTCTGTTGGTTCTGCTAGTATTTCAAAAAAAGCCCCAGGGGACAAGTAGCCTTTCTGTCCATCTGGTGGGATGTAGCGCCACATGGAGTCTCTGCTGCCCCATGTAACCTGTCCCTGGCTTCATTTAGATTTTCTTACCCTTAGCAGGTTGCTAACACCAACTAAAATTAGCACGCCCAATCCAAACAGAAGCATTAGAGAACACCTTCTGTCAATCAAAAAATAAAGCAAGGAAATTTTACTAATTTTTTTCAAAAACCAAGACATTTTGCTCATACAGTTGTATTAATACTGTCTTTATCTCCTCTGTTCTCAAACAATTTAGGATCTAGACCTTTAAGATTTCCTTGATCTTTTTTTTTTTTTTCTGGCAGTCCTTCTGCACTGCCTGATTTGAGTCAGAAAAAACAAACCTTTGGCCTACTCAACAGATTATAGTTCAAACAAATAAATGGGCCCTATAATATGACTTAAAGAAAGCAAATGCAGTCAAACTGCAGAAGCAGATTACAGTGATGAAATTTCTCAGCTGAGATTATAAAATTTAAACTGAAATCAAGGAATATAGCAGCTGTTTATCTTAGAATCACAGTTTGTTCTACTTGTGAGTGAGAATATATAGGAGAGAAAGATCTCTCTAACAAATGCAGTTAGACCATAAACACCAAAACCTTCCCTCAAGTCGCAAGTTGAAATCAATGCTATTTTTTTGTGGAATATGCGTATAATATGCACCAGTCATGAAGAAAGAGTAGGAAGGCAGATAGTTAAAGTTGCTGAGATACCTTTTCACTAAGTAACTGACAAAACTAAACACTGACAATTTTTAATTAGAAGTAAATATACATTACATTAAAAAGTTATTAAGCTGCATATCTGTTTGCATGTGTTCAAAACAACAGTTTTATCCTGGAGCTGCTGAAACTGATGAATCAAGTTCAGCATGAAAGCTATGATATTTCTTTGATTACCTATAAAAGTGTTGATCAGAGCCAGAAGACTATGATTCTTATCAGTTACATGATGTTCTACAGATAATTGACTAACTGAACATCTACCATTAGTGCATCAACCATTAGTGACAAATAGAAAAAATAACAGTTTTAAATAATTCCCAACTGCATACTGCTATGTTAGAATTAGGGGCTTTATACACACTCAGTCATCTACTTACTTGTTTTCTCTTCAAAACAGAAATGCTAGGAAGTTGTCAAAACCTAGAATAAAGAATTTGCACTTCTTATTTTATATAGTTATTTTCATTTAGGCAGAGATGTTAACTATCTGTCTAAAAAGTATTAGCTTTATTTCTCATCAAGTGTTTGGCGGATATGCAGTACTTCATCAATGCAGCTGTAAGCTCAGTTTAACAGATCCTGGAAACATACACTGTAAACAGACACTTTATACTGTGAAAGTAATGCAAACCGTCAAAACATACCAGCTTTCCCATACTACCATTGACTTTAACAAACATCTGCTGCTTTACACCTTTGGAACATTTGGCAACTCTGCCCATGTTTACAGAAACATAGTGCTAACAACCAAATCATGAAGAGCCCACATTAAAAAAAAGACTTTGACAAGTAAATATCCTTCACAGTATGTATGGCTGAAAGCTAAAAGAGGTCAAACTTCTCTTCCATTACATTGTGCTTCTCTGCTTTTAATTTTTTATGTGATTTCAAACACTATTGACAATGAATGCAAAAAGTACCAGTGCTCACGTTTTTTAAGTTCACCTTCCTTTTATAATTACGCCTCTGTTAGTAGCGACTCCTCTATTTGATGCCACGTGCAAGCTATTATTTTTACAGTACCTGCGCATTTCATTATTTTTGTAAAACTAAAATGAAAGACATGAACTCTGGAATCTCTAATGCACCCTCACTATGATTTTCTTGACTCTTGCTGTCAATTGTTTTGGAATATTTTTCATTTTATATTATTATTATTTATTATTCACTTTTCTCCTGCACATGACATTCTGTGCAGTCCTATGTAAGCAAGTAAACAAACAAACCTCAAAAGGATTTTCTTCTATTTCTTCCCCTGGATCTCTTCTCCAATCTGAGATTGTCTTCTTTCCTATATAACTAACCTGCATAAGCAAAAAGTCACAAAAATGAGCAAACTGCGCCAGTACCTAGATCTCCAGTTAAAACAGCTGAAAGCTGCCGAGTTCATTGCCCAAAATCTGATGACTCAGACTTGAAGCCTGTACTTCAAACAATGCTATTCAAGAAGATTTTCCAAATTAGATCTGGAAAGAATTTAATGTAAGATGTCTCACACTCTTAACTCTTGAAAAGAGACTTCTAGGGCATTTTTTTCAGTGCTTGAGAAGGAGAGGTATTTTGAGTTTTACAGCAGAACAGGCGCTGGAAAGAGTTTTGTTTCCTTCACATACTGCATAAACACACACTTTGAAATTTCAGTTCCTGAGTTTGTCGCACTTCAGATTTTAGAATATTGTTAAGGATTAAGTGGTTCTTGTTTTATATTGACAGTGATACCTTCTTCACATTTTTAAATAATAAGGAATATGAAACATCTGGGTTTCTTTAGATCATGAATGTGCAATTACTTAAAATCTCAAAATAAAAAGTAACAGCATAGAATGTGAAGCATAATCTCTAATCTGAAAGATTTCATTAAAAAAATATAATAATAAAGCTAAGGGCTAATTATAACAAATGTGTTTATAATGATAGTACTAGCCTTAATGAGAAGTCAGAAGAAAATCATTAAAGTCACATGGAAATTACATACTACCTATTCTGAGTGAGATGGCAGAATCTGGTCCTTATATTTTTAACATATTCATATCAGTAAGTGGTCATATTTATACAGCCACCTTGCTTATTAGCTAGACTAAGAGGAATACTTACATTCAGTTGTCACCTGCTCCAGCTATTTTAACCTGAGATTTATAGGTTAAACACCAATTATTCTGTTGTTTGTTTTTTGGGGTGTTTTTCTTTTTTTGTTTGTTTGATTTGTTGTTTTTTTTTTTTTTTACTTGGTTTTGTTTTGTTTTATTATTTCTCAATGGAAATTCAACTATTCTATGCTGTAGTATATTCTACTATACTATACATCTATATTTTATACTATCGAATTATTATAAATAACATTATTTATAATACATTATTTTATAAATTATTATAAATACAATTGAAAAATTCAACTGAGCAGAACTATTCTATAATTCAAACACCCTGCATAGGAGGTGCAATATTTAATAGACTTTCTAGGTTTCTGTTGTAATAGTATACAGTTTTTTTCCTGAATCTGAAAAATAATAAAACCACATTTTCAGATTCCAAAAGACATCTGTTATTGTTTTTATAAATACCATGTTGTCTTGATACTAAGGAAATAGTGCCCACCATCAAAACCCCTCAAAATGTTTGATCACCTAAATAAATTAATGTGTCTTCTGTCACCACACAAATGCCATGTCAGACCATCTTTTCACTTACATAGCTCTAAAAACAAATGTACCTAATATTTTTTTTATATCATAATCATGCAAAGTAAAAAGCATATGAAATCCTCACATGGAGACTTGCTTCCTGTATGAAGAAATGTGATGTACAGCATGTGGAGATAAAAGAAATAAGCATATTCAAGTCTACATTTCAGAAGTTTATTCAGAAGTTTGAGTTTATTAACATTACTTCACACTGAGAAAAAAGGCATGTTAGGATGAGTAGAGACAAATTAGAAAGGAGATGGGTTTCTAGCAGGAAATATTAACTTTTTAAAAAATAAGTTGGTAGCATAGCAAGAACATAAGCATCATTCCCTACCACAAATAAACAAGCAAACAAGCAAACAAACAAGAGACCCCCCTTTCAGAGAAGAGAGGCTGCTGACCTAGTGCAAATGGCGGCTGCATGTCAGAAAGTTCACACTCAAATTCAAGCCACCTTCATGCTACTTTAACTACCTTTTGCTCACAATTTAACCTTTGATGTCACAGATACCTCCAGTCACATACATAAACACAACAGAAAATAGAAGAAGGTGTGTGCTCAATGAGGTTCTGAGATGTGGGCAAGCTCAGGAACTATTAATGAATGTATTTATAGTAGAAATTCCTGAAATTAAGGTCAAGTTAAACAGGTAAATTTGAGACTTTGTTTTTGTGCTTTGAATATAAGGCAAGTTACAAGTATAACTGCTTCTTAATTGAAGTTACCCTCTCCCCTGGATTTCAAAAGCACTTAATTATGCTTCCAAGACATCAAATAAGAGACAAGATTTTAAAAATGTCTTTTTCTATTGCATAATAGACCACTTGGAGCCATTACGGTCTATATGAGGTCAATGATACTCATTCTGAAACTCAGCAAATAAATATTTATAAATGAAAAAAAAATTGCTCCTTGGAGTCTATCAATAATTCATATTTTGGGACGCCTTAAATACATGATAAACCGTAATGGTTCCAATGGAAAAGTCAAGTTTCATAAACTTCCAGGAGGAATTATTTTTTTATTTCATATAAACCTCTATTACAATTCTATAGTAGAGAAACCATGCATTAAAGTAGCTCTGTAAAAGTGATCCTGTAGATGTAGATGATTAAGACTAATTCTCTCTGTGGCTAGGGATAAATTTCCATCAAGTGTAAGGAATTTAGGCTTTTATTTTTTATGCAGCAT
Organism: Forpus xanthops; assembly: GCA_032466535.1. Lineage (NCBI taxonomy): Eukaryota > Metazoa > Chordata > Aves > Psittaciformes > Psittacidae > Forpus > Forpus xanthops. The sequence goes on from JASSUY010006765.1 coordinate 14,956, forward strand.
TACAAAAGTACAAAGTGCTTAGGAATTTCCTTTGTTCCTAATAATTATTTTTAGTTGCTTTTCAGCTATATTGAAGAAATCCCTAGTGCTTTAAATAACACAGACAACACAGGAAACCTTAATATACATGCGTGATGTTTAAATTGAATAACATAAACACTATGAGCTGCATAGCATCAAAATATTAAATGGGTATAAAAATGTTTAGACCAATCTATATTAATCCTGTAAGAAAAGATTGATATGTATGAATTTTACTCCTAAATGAAGTAGTTACCAGTGCCAAAGTCTGCTTTTGGGCAAGGACTGAGAAGTGGTTCCCATGTTCCTTACACTTTTGCCAGGTAAGACAAACATAAGGTAAAACCAAGAAAATGATTCATGAGGATGTGGAATGACTTTCACATATTAACACAGCAGGTTAACAATGACAGCAGTGAATCATTAATAATCAAGGAAATATGTGAAATACTTACTGCCATGTGTGCACAATCCAGCTCTCTCACTGCTCACTTAACAACATGGAGGGAATTAATGAGTTTCATCCTTTAACTCTGTATTCCATTTACTTTCTGTGTCTATACTATAAATTTAAGCTGACCTAGTGAATCACGATATGGTGATACTTTCTCTGCGACTCTATTCTGTGTCACTAGAGAGCAATTCAAGTAAAGAGACCTCTTCATGAAGTAGATTAGGACATCAGCAGCACTGAATCATAACCAGTGAGGAAAAAAAAAAAAAAATATTATTATCAGGCACTGTCTGCTTCTTTCTCTCTAACAACCTTCTAGCCAAAGATCTCTCTGTATGACAGAGGCAACTGCTGTTAAACTTTTTCAAAAAGCATTTTAAAAAAATAATTAATATTTTTACAGTAAAATCTAAACTATTTGGTGAGGTCAGTTTGGAAAAGAATGAGTAGTTTCCCCTGATTTATTCCAGTAGCAGCCTGGGATTTTGCTGGCTCTGGAAAGATTTTCCATATTTTAACCAGTGTTAATAAAAGCAAGTTTTAGCCCAGGTAATCCCATAATGAAGGCAAGGCGCACATACACTGAAGCAGAAGTAAACAGGTTGAAACACTGGCACAGGTTGCCAGAGAAGCTGTGGCTGGCTCATCCCTGGCAGTGTTCAAGGACAGGTTGGATGGAGCTTTAAGCAACTTGGTCTAGTGGAAGGCATTACTACCTATGGCAAGGATTTGGAACTAGATGATCTTTAAGGTCCCTTCCAACTCTAACTATTCGATGATTCTATGATTTCATGTTTGCTTAAAGGAGGGATGAATTCCTTGCTCACAGGTCTCAGCAGCTCAGAAAACAGGTGAAGGCATACATGAAGCCATTCTCCTCACTTTGAATGTCTCCCATGCTCCTTCACATCAGCCAGTGTGGCTGCAGGAGGAAGCATCAGAGGAACCAGCCAAATAATATGGCAAAATTAAACAGTTGCAATTACTTTCCTACTAAAGAGGTGATTTTTCTGAAAAAAACATCTTAGTCACAGAAGGTCAGGCCTCCGAGTGCACCATTGGTCCATATTTTTAATTAACCTCTCTCCTGGGACTTCCAGCCTTGTACCCCTGCCCAGGAGCACCACTGAAGCTCAGGCCTGAGCCCCTAGCCTCAGATGAGCTGTGCCATGGGCAGGTGAGGTCTAGTGTTGTTCGAGGCTGCTCCTGACTTGCTGTTGGCCCTTCCTGCATTGCTTTTGGGCCTGCTAACCACCATCCTGCTTGCCTGCTGGTCACCAGGCTGTTAGTGGCATCTGTCATTGCCAGGAACCCTGTCCTGATGATCCTACTCAATCCTGGGGGCAATGCCCTTTTTGGAGGGAAAATTGCCACTACTTGTGCTGTGGTCACCCTTGACTTTAGCTTGTCTTTCCTCAAAAAGCTGCCCCTGACCAGTGGTAGACAGCTGCCCTGGGTTCAGCAGTAGCAGTCATTTTTCTCCTTCTTAGTAGCTGGTGCAGTGCTATCTTTTTTACTTACAAGCCTGGGAACAGTGCTGATAACACCAGTGTTTTTAGTTTCTACTCAGTAATGTTTAATCTGTCCAAGGATATTCTCTCAGTCTCATGTTCTGCCAGGGAGGAGGGGAAGCCCACAGGAAGCAGAGGCAGGACACCTGACCCAAATTAACCAAAGAGGTATTCCATGTCACAGCACATCATGCTCACTATATAAACTGGGGGCAGTTACCTGGAAGAGTTAGATCACTGCTCAGTCAGGCTGGGTATCAGTCGGCTGGTCGTGAGTGGTTGTATTTTCTTCCCTTGTTACTTCCCTTATCATTATTATTATTGGTAGAAGCAGCAGTGGTTTGTCTTATACCTTAGTTACTGGACTGTTCTTATCTCAGCCTGTGGGAGTTACATTCTTCATATTCTCCTCCCCATCCCTTTGGGAGAGGGAGGAGGAAGAAGGGGAGGGGAGTGAGCGAGGGCTGTGTGGATGATTTGCCAACTGGGTTTAAACCATGACAACAACCCTTACCTGCATGCAGATTAAATCTGTAAAGAGCAGAAAGAAAGAAACAGAATAGTGTGGATGCTACTGCATTTGCACCCTCCAAGTGTAAAATCGAAGGATTCAGAAGTGATGACTGGGAACTGCATCTCCTGTAGTCTTTTGAGTCGTACCCAAGGCCACTGTACTCATCTGCATGATACTAGGACTACTCATCTGCATGATACTAGTAAGTGCCTTCAGTCACATACATTGAGAACAGGTCCATTGGTAGCACAGACCCCACTTTATTGTTCTTGATTTTGGATAAGCAGAAATTATGTTTACCTTAATATTTCCTGTTTTTAAGACATCTCTTGATTTTCATTAATCTTCTCTTAGATTCACAAGCATAACAAACACTGCTCCTAAAGCAAGTAAAATTAACTGTTCCGTGGGATTTTCAAGGCATTTCAATCTTCTAAAGTTAAAAATATAGGTTTTTAACAGGCAGCTTTTAAAGATATATGCATTATTACAATATATCAATAAGATTTCATTCATCTGGCTATCCAATAGTTCAACATGCCATAAACACACTATAGAACTGTAAAATGAATTAGACTAGCATGCACTTTTGAAGAACAATTACATCATATTTTCCCTGATCTTTATGTGCAGAATACTTAGAACTTGAGAAAGTAATTTATACTAGATATATGAAAACTTAACTGGTAGTACAATGCAGCTGATCTCAGAATTTTTCCAGTAGTCACGCTCCTGTAGACTAAGGTTTCTGGTTTTGAAAGTAATCCAGAAAAATAGAAGAAATAAAGTAGAGGGATATTAGTCTTCTCTTAAAGCCAAGTCTGCAGATGAAAAGCCTTAACATCTTTAAAAAAACAAAGTGTTGATGGAACTGAATTTGCACGGCCGTATATTAGCATTATAGCTTCAAATGTTCTTCAGGACAGCCTTTCCTGGAATGTTACTAACAGCCAGTAATAAAACAGTACTGTGCATATGGCATTCATCTGTAATATTTTAGGTGTGATTTTGTTTTGGTTTTTCTTTTTTTACATGGTTTTAGCAGAGAAATCTTTCATAAAAAATTTCTAAATTGCAGTTTATGCCAGCAATGTAAATGCAATAAGAAATAAAGTCAGAGACATTTATTTTTTTTCTACAGATTCATGCAACAAAATTATCCTTGTGTTATTGAGTGTAAATGGGACTACTTGAGTCATAATTAACACTGATCTACTATGTTTTGAATAAATATATAGAATTATTCCAGCAGTATAACCAGAAGCAGACAAATGAAAAAGAAGTTTACTTAGTATTCGGGCAGTCTTTAGGGGATCTACTAAGGCAGCTGGGCAATTGTAACAACCTTTTTCGTTTCTACTGCACATCTGGATTATACATGAGAATTCTTCTAAGATAGCATAATCAAATAAGATCATTGGTTTTGCTTCAATATAAGATCATAAAGCAAAATTTAAAACATCACTAACATTCTGGCTCTACACATGATTCTTATTTCTCAAAGAAGTTTAACTTGAATGCTCACACTGCAATATTTTTCACTGACAGATCTAGATAGCCTGTAGGTTTTCTAAACCTGCAATACAACTGATAACTCTCATGACTTTTTTGCTTCTCATTACTTCTGCAACAGCTGCCAGTGTACTAATAAAGTAGATTTAGTGATGCTGAACAACTGTGAATATCCATGTAAAATATGGTTGCTCCATCCCATACTGTATTTGTCTGCTCTCTGAATTGTTTGAGCATGAAGGCAGAATAGTCTCTGAAGATTCCTCCTGGTTTTCTATTTCAGAGGACAGGACTAGAATGCTGGATGCTTCTCATTTACTGACAAAAATCTGCATGAGATATTTATTCTGTCTCAGTCTTTAGTGCTTCTACCTGGAAAACATTCCAGTTGTATGTATATTAATCTGAAGTATTCCTCTTTGTGCTTCAGTTTCAGAGACAGCACAAAATGCAAAGCTTAATGTAAAGCTCCACAATTCCCTGCCTAGGATTATCTGATAATCTTCCACTACCGAAAGTCTGTGATTGGTAAACAATAGCTGGTGAAATTGACTTACAAAAATTACATGCTCTTTGCATGTCTCATGGATGAGTTTGTTCTGGGAGACAATCTCTATGCAGTATTGTCCCCCAGACCCTGGGATTTTTTAGTGAGAAATTCCTTGAATGGGTCTTTATCATATTTTCCCAATAACTTTTTTGAGAGTATAGTTTGAAATGTGTAAAGGCAATAATAAGACTTGCTCCTGAGAAGCGCACTCAGAAAGAAGTATTGAAAAGGTTAACATTCCCAGTTAAAGCAATTAAAAGTTTTGTTTATTTTAGGGGAATTAAACAAGCAATCCAAGCATTGTAACAAATCAAGCTGACAAGTCCTATTCGCATAAATGACAACGTGGAGACAAAAATTAGATTAATTTCCAAAATAGCAGTAATTCATTTACACAGAATGCCATATTTATAGAAAGTGTTCAGAACATCACTTCCAATTATTTCCAACTTTGCAACAAATTATTACAGAACAACTTTACTTTATAAAATTACTCTGTTTTGATGACTCATTGTGCTTTTTAATTCTTTGTATAAATGGACATTCTCTGTTATGTAGGCACAGAAGGGATGTAACTGAAAAACAAAAGCAAGATAGAGGGGGAAAAAATAGTTTCCTTGTTAATGTAACCACACAATTATGAAAACTTTCCTAAATTAATGTAGCTTCAGGGTTCATAATAAACTATGTGTGCTTATGCCTTGCCAGATGATGCATAGGCTATTTCCTTGGAATAAAGCAGTCATGCATGTTTACCTCACAGTAATATCTTCTGACAGACATATATGCATATATACAGCTACACTTACAATCATGCATGAAAAAGTCTGAGAATTAATCAATCTAGAGGTTTTCTATGAGAAGAAAAACAAATTAAAGAAAATAGCCAAATGATAGAGTAGGTAAAAGTGATCAACACAAAAAATTAAGAAGTGGCAGGACAAGGTCCAGCTGTTTCCTTATAAATTGCTTTGTTTTTTAATTTGTTAGTTCATTTTTAAATCACAGTTCTTGTAGTTGTTCTGCTGTTGGTACTCAGTTGCAGTTAATAATGATCACACATTAAAACATGAGAGCCATCTTTGTATCCCTGATACCTAGCTGCTGTAGAGTTACATTAGGTTTGCTTTTAGATCTGTCCCTGGCTGTCCAGTCTTTTAAACATTAGGTTATAACAATGCATATTTTATCACTACAGATTAAAATTGGTCATGCATAGAAGACAAAAGACCAATCAGGGTGTTTGTCTAGGGGGATCTGTGCTGAATATTCATAGCTGCTGGTCATTGTCTCTCTAGTCCTAAATCAGAGACCTGATTATCAAAGAACTTTTCCGTCCCCTACCAGGGTGCATACTACTGGCAGAATATGCTTTGTGAGTACTCCTGGATATCTGTTGCTTGTTTTTATTCAGGTACTGTCCAGGAACACAGCCAAAGCCATTTGCATATAAGGATATTTTTCAGAGAGAAGTACAACTATTTTTTAGGAGACAATTGTTCAGGAAAATACTGTGGCTTATATTATTCACTGGCTGTCTAAACTGAGTTGATTTGTTCACACTGAATATTTGGGGTTTTTAATCCTGCTGAATGTAGAATACCATTGGAAGATTAAGTAGGAGAGCCTAGAGCTTTATATACAGTATTTTTTTCACATGCCATTAACAAAATAAAGATAAAAACCTAGAATGAATAGGGAGAGCACCATTTATTCTTGTCATTTTCCTGCAGTCTATGTTTTTTTCATTAGTTACACTCATATAAATTCTTACCAAGCTTGATATGCTTAGCTAAAAAAAAAAGCCGCCCCAAAAGCCATCACATAGAAACAATATTCAGATGACAGTCTAAAAGCTAGACTGCACTTTGCCCTATGTGTAAATGTTCTTTCACAAAAACACAGCTAGAAAACTTTTCTTTATCTTACTTACTTTAACAAATAATAATTTTCTTTTTCCCTATAACAATTACGGAAGTAGTAATTATCCACTCATTGTGCTGCACATATTTAGCTACTCAGCCAGCTTCCCTTTGTTGACCATTCTCTCAGAATAAGATATCCTGAGTGAACGGTGTTATTTATCCCACCCTTTACTTCCTCTCTCTAGACACCTCTAAGCCCTCTGTGTGATTTATTCATTTTCACCGAAGTTGTAATGTTGCACAGAGATATTTTTGTGCTCCTACTACTTTCCAGAAACACAGAACCTTCCATGAATAATAAAATAGGGCGCCCTCCTGCCTTCTTTACTATAATAGTTCTTTACCACATAAATGTACTGTGATCATATAAGCAGGGAAAGAAAGGCTGTACTGGGAAGTGTTCAATGTAATTTCTAAAATGCCTTATCAAATGCTATCGGAAAATTATGGGTTTTATGCCCACAAACCAACTCTGCAAAAAAAAGGACAAAAGAAGACCATGCAGCTGATAATGGTTAAAAAGAGGCACCTTACAACTACAACTTGCAATTGCAGTTGTTGAGATACATTAGAAAAGTGACAGATTTTAGATCTGATCTTTTTGCAAGTCCCCTGTGAGCCACATTACCATTATTTCTCCATCTGTAGGGGACAAACTCTGTCCTTTCTGTGAAATATGTCAGTAATCTTCTATCAGACACATGCAATATTGTTAGGTGATACCTTACAGCAGGTGTTCACTTCTTCCATATGGTACTTCACGCATTTACTTGAACTATCATATCCAAAGCATATTGAATTTACTCAGCCTACAGAAGTTGTCAAGCTAGATGGACAACTTTCTTTTAAGTATGTACATTCCTCATTTTTTGACAAGTGTCCATTTGATCTGAGTAGAAATTCTTTTCCTGAGAAGGCTCCAGAATACCATATTATCTGTCACTATAATTGTTGTGCTGCCAGAACTTTACAAGAAATGTTTGTGGATTCCCACTTGCAAATTAATTTTATATTGATATGTCGAAGTGTAAAGTGTCAGGACTTCTTGTTCTGAATTGGACAAGTGAGCATATTTTATAACAATAGGAAAGTCCTTACCTCCTTTCAGACTTTCATTGCATGAGTGTTGGGCCTGTGCTACTGCCCATTTCAATACAGTATATTATGCATGGTCTCTAATGGAAATTTGAGTTTTTGTTAAAAAACAAAACCAAAACTTCTTTTTTTTTTTTTCCAGAACACATCTTATTGATAGGCTATGTAATTATTCTCCATTCACTTGTTCAGCACAATTCTACCTGCAGCAATGAACCTTTAGCTACTCCTGTATTTACTGAAAGGATTTAGTCACTATGTTTGTGTAACATTTGGCATCCTGATTTAATTGAAGCTGCAAAGTCCGAGACAGTTTAGTAAGAATACTTATTGACTTGGACAAACCAGGGAAGGTTGACACAGTCCCTGTGAAGTGGGATTCAAAATCAGCAGGCTACAATGTCATTTGTAATCTGACAAAAATTGTGCTCTGTGAAAACAAGAGACCTTTTTTATTTTTATTTTGCTTATAACTCAATATATCATTATAGCAAAAATAAGCAGAAAAAGAAAATCTCCATCAATCTATGTTAGGATGATACATATGAAAAGACTGGTATATATGTAGTAGCAAACGTGGCAATCTCCCATCTATACAGGGCTAAGGATCCTTTAGTCTAATTCCTAGTGTTTTTCTGCACTGAACAGATTCTTGGCAGTAGCCCAAAAATTAATGAAGCAAACATGCATCTTCTATAAAATCTCTTCCAAAATTATGTTTTGCATAGCAGATTTCACTCTAAAAAGCTGGTGTCACATGGTAATTATTGCTCTATCTTCAGGATTTTATCTTATTACATGCTGTAGCACTGGATATCATAAGCTGAGGCAAAAATATCCATAAAAATAACATTTTGTTTATTAAAACTAAAATTGGAGAGAGGATGATTCAGACTTTTAGGTCATGAAATACTGAGGTTTATAATTTGTTGTTGATTACATTTAGGGAAACTGCTCATAAAGAGTGTTAGCCCTGGTTTCATTGGCTAGTGCCATGTAGGTGATGGCCTTATGAACAGATATTTCTTCTTGCATGTGCTGTGATTTTACTAGAAATTAGGTTTATAAATAAGTCAATCCTGCTGTTGCTGAGGGTTTCACCCAAAGACACTGCTATCCAAGGAATTAGTGTTCAATATTTTCAGGTGCTTCTGGCCTGCCTGAAGAGGTTGGTGGCTGTGAGAATGGCTTTGGGCATTTTCCTGCCTATCTAATCCCACTAGTGAGTTTAAGAGCAGTCTTGGAGAAAATCTATGAAGAACCCATATACATTCAATTTGCATATTCTGATCCTAGTAAACTGTCTAGAATATGCTAAATGTTTATGAATGGTTAAATCAAAAGTTCACTTAGCTCAATATCTTGTCCCACGTGCTGAATAAGGACAAATTTTATTTTGTCATAATGTCACTCAGCGGCACAATATCATTTAAGATCTTTCTTAAAACCTGTGTTAACTTGCCATCACAAAACCCCTTGCCCTTTTCTCAGCAATCCCTCAGAGGCCTGCTGATTACCCTCTGCCTCCTTTTTTATTCTTAGTTTAAAACCTTTGTAATGAGGTCAGACATCCTATTGGCAAAAATAGTTTTGCCTTGATCAGTAAGGTGCTACCCATCTCCCACAAGCACACACTGGTCTTCAAACAGGGTCACATGGCAGTAAAACCCAAACTCCTGCCACCAACACCAGTTCTGCAGCCAATTATTAACTTGTTCTCCATGTGCCCTTCTACTCACACCCTTTCCTCTCACTGACAAGAGCACGGGGCCCCATGCTCTTGTCTACTGTCCTCAGAGCTTTGAAATCACTTTTGTTACTTTTATAACTCCTAGTAATTTTTTGGTCATGATTTCCAGCTTTCCTTCAGTGGGGTCTTCACTCATCTGTTGTGATGGCTATGATAGCCTTTGTAAATGTAAATTTATTTTTAAAATGCTAAAATGCTAAATTTGAAAATGCTAAAAGCCAGTTTGAAAAGCAAATTATGTCCTATAAAGAGCTTTTTTAAGCTTAGAGTTTCTTAAAAATACTTGGCAATTTCTTGCTATAAAGATTTGAAGTTTGTTGTAAAAAATTTCTCCATCAACATTTCAATTTTACACAGCTAAACATTGTAAGTAGAGAGAGAAATGATCAGTGTGAGAACCTCCCAAAATCCTTCTGTGTAAATCAATGAAAAATGTTAATTAGTCTTGCAAAGAGTTGAGTTTCCTTTCATAGCATCATAACTTACAAGCTTCATGACCTAGTGCTTTATACATTAAATTTATGCTTCTGTGGTGTTTTAAAATGTGTTGGGAGGAGGAAGCTACTCATAAAAACCTTTTCTTATGCACCTTATTATACTTACATGTGTCAAAGTTTGTTCTTTTCAGTTTTCACTATTAAGACACAGCTTTTTCTTTCTGGGGGATGTCTGTGCTTGTAGTGATTTTCTAATGGTACAAGGTAACGGGTTAAAATTAAACAGGGGAAGTTTAGATTGAATATAAGGAAGAATGTAATGGTGGTGAGGCACTGGAATGAGTTTTCCAGGGAAGTTGTGAATGCTCCATCCCTGGTGGTGTTCAAGGCCAGATTGGACGGAGCCTTGGGTGACATGGTTTAGTGGGAGTTGTCCCTGCCCATGACAGGGGGGTTGGAACTAAATGACCTTAAGGTCTTTTCCAGCCCTAATTTTTCTATGATTCTATGGTTCTAATACTTTTATTTGATTACATTATTTTTTTTATTGAGTTCTTTTAAAGTCACACTTAATTTGTTACTTATACTGCTGATCTTCTGGTAGCAATCGTTATTCTCTGTGTGCCATACAGGCCTTTTACTTTTCAGCTGTGCCTTTTGACTTTCTCTTTCCTCATTTTGTTTGTTCCCCTTTTTCAAATTAGATATTTACTGCATGTTTTTTTTAATTTTTTTTTTTTTCCTATGGGGATTCTAATTTCACTGCGTTATTGCCACTGCCGACTGGTAGAAATCTGACACTGAACCTGAAATCTGCTCCCACAATGTGTTGCAGTTTCCAATAAGGGAAAAAAATGCTGCTGTGCTGGTAAAAACATAACAGTATGAGCAAACAGTGAGGGATAAGAGAAAGAAAAAATAAATTAACTATCAGCTACTGCCCAAAAGATTTAATATTATTGCAGTAACTGGTACTACAGTGAAAGAATCAAATGATTCTTATCAATTGTTGCCAGAGTGGAAACTCAGCTGCAGAAAGTTCTGATCATTTCCATCCTCAGTCAGTCTTCAGCAAATATGTCAGCATCTAATTCATTCCTTGAACTTGTCAAATTCACCTTCCTATATGCGCCCATTTTCCTCTACTGTAATTTTTTGAAATAAGCAAGTTCACTTTTCTTCTGCAAAGTTTTTATTTTTTATTTTTTTCCTTTTGTGTTACTGTTATTTACACAGCTCTGCTTGTCACAAGTGCGTGTGCAAATATAGGAAAATCATCTACATTGTATATTACCCCTCATGCAGAGATTTCTCTGCAACTAATCAGAATTGATGAACTCACTTAAAAGATGTGGGAAAAAATATGACAACCAATGTCAGAGGAAAAGAATAAATTGTTTGGTAGTAGCTCCCATACATAACTGAATGCACAGAAGCCTCTTTATGGCTCTCCATTGGAAGGAAAGGACATATACTTTAGTAACATAACAAGGAGAAGCTCTTTTGCAACTGGCTGGATCCCAATGATAACAGTGTTGGCAATAATTAATTGCATGTGTTGTGTGCAATGTTTTCTACTTCAACAAAACAGTAACAAATTTATTTGTACTTTGTAGAGGGAATACTGAGACCAGGTGAGAGCTCATCTCTGGCTTGCTCTTCAGTGTGTCATGTGCATAGGGTGGACTCTGCATTATGATTGATAACTGGGAAATTATACCCTACTTTGAGAAAATACAGGAAAAGAGAAGAATAAACACAAAGTACAAAAAAAGTGAATGTACAGGTGTATCTCTCCCATAACCATAAATGCACAGCAGTAATAATAATGAGATACTTAATCTGGGTAGTAGTTAAATTATAAGGATTAACAAAGCAAAGCCATCCAGGAGTCAGAAGAGAAGGTGGACTGAAAGCAGTGAACTTTAGTCTCCATAATCTTTTTGAGACCTTGGGATCTAAAGACAGAAGTGTAAAAAGCATTTAATAATATTCATAGTATTTACAGAGTAGGAAATCAGCTAACATTTCCTGTGACGTAATTTTGACCTAAGAAGAGTTTTACTGATTTGCCAGATTGTCTGGTTTTGTTGTAAAAGTCTAGCACATTCATTTGAAGAATTATATACACATAACTAGACAAGTGATTGTCTGGAACAAATATCTCTAGACCTCTGTTCTTTAAGTGTCAGGATATCTGGACTGCTGATCTGAATAAAATAAACCTTGCATTATAGAATCTGACAATCAAATAATTAAAAATTTGGAAAAGACTTCAAAACTTCTGGTCTGACTTCTTTCTTCAAGCAAGGCTTACTCCAGATTTACTATTCTCATGACTTTTTCCAGCTGTGCTTTGAGAATCTCAAAAAATTGAGATCTACAGCATCTCTGGACAGCCTGTACTTGACCACCCTTGTAATAAACACTTTCAATTTTTCAAATTTTTCCTTGTAGAAACCTGTGAGTATTGCCTTATGTCCTTTAACTGTGAATCTCTGAGAAGGTTCTGACTGCATCTTCTCTCTAACTTCACTTCTGGAAATCAAAATCATTTCTAACTTAAACAAACCCTGGTCTCAGTCTCTCCAATGTTCAGCTACCCAAGCTTTTTAGGAATGTCCTACCAAGCTTTTTCCAGGTTGTTAAAAACTTCCCTGTGTTCAGAGCTGTATGCATTATTCCAGATGCAGCCTCATCATGTACAGGTAGACAGAAATAACCACTTCCTTTGATCCACTCTCCATGGACATAGTTACCTCCCACAATGACACTACTGACTCATGTTGAACTCTGTGTTCACCAGAACTCCTGTTTTCTTCTCTGGAAGTGCAGTGCAGGTTTCCAGCCTGTGCCAGTTCTTGGGATTCTTCCATTGCAGTTTGCAGGCTGGTCTTGGCACTTGTCCATGTTGAACTTCATCTTGTTTCTGTTGGACAATTCCTAAAATTTATCAAGGTCACTCTGAACACTATTTTGCTGCTATGTTGAAAACACTGTTAAAGGCAGGATAAATTATACCCACTGACCTCCCCTTGCTGATCGATATAGTCATTTTGTGATAAAAGACAGTCAAGCTGATAAAGAATGATTTCCCCATAGGAAGTGTACGCTATTAGTTTTCACCTGATATTTTTTTATTTCTTTTGCATGGAAATGGCTTCCATGAGGGCATGTTCCCAAGAGCTAAGTAGAATTTGTCTAGCTTGTAATTTCCCAGATTTTTCTTCTGGCATTTGTTGAAGACAGGTGTTACCCGTGGTGTTCTGTGCATATCAGAGACCCTCATTGCTGCAATCCTCCAAGATATTGGAGAATGGCTTTGAAATATATCAGCTAAGTCCCTATTTCACAACCGCATTAAAATAAGAGTTTCAAGCTAACTCTAAAAAATAGAAAGATCTTCTGCTGTGATATTCTACATTATTAACCTGGCCAATCCTCCTACCCTTTCTAAGCTCCTCCCCTTCATCCTGGAGAATTGAAAAGATAATCTAAGCTGCAGAGCTCCTAACCACCTCTCCCAGAGCTCTGTAGTCCTTCTTTATGTTCTTCGGCCTACTGCTATCTATATTACTAGCACTCACACTCATCGCTAGAAGTGGTTAACAGTCAGTGGGACTTCCTAGAGCAGGCAGCCTCTCTGCAACATCACTGATCCATGCCCCTGGTAGGCAACGCACCTACCTTGACACTGGATCAGGCCAACAGATGGGTGCCTCTGCTCCTTTCAGACTAGAGTCCCTGCCATGGGTTCAGCAGCAGCAGTCATTTTTCTTTAAGCAGTAGCTGGTGTAGCACTGTGTTTTGGATTTTCGGCTTGGG
>JASSUY010006766.1:0-15578 GCA_032466535.1 Forpus xanthops
CTAAGTGAGCATCTCCACTATGGCCTGTGAGAAGACTTTCCGTATTTTCTTGATGTACAATCAATGCTGAATGTACTACAGTTAACTGGAAGTACCTTTGGGTAAGCTTCTGCATTTAAAGAAAAGCATATACATTTTTTAACAGCACAGTAATAAAATCATAGCATCATAGAATAGTTACGGTTGGAAAGAATCTTAAGATCATCTAGTTCCAACGCCCCTGCTACAGGCAGGGATGCCTCCTGCTAAAACATGTCACTCAAGGCTCTGTCCAATCTGACCTTGAGCACTGCCAGGGATGGAGCATTTACCAGCTCTTTGGGCAATCTGTTCCAGTGCCTCACCACCCTCACGGTAAAGAATGAACTTTTGAAAAAACGTTTATGGCTTCAAGGACATCTGCAAAAAAAGTGGAGAGAACTAGAATAGAGACTGTTCCTGGTTTATGTTGGATGATGCTAGCCAGTCAGCAATAAACAAAAGAGAAACATTACTTATATGCTGTCAACATCCCATCTTTGCTCCATTTATCTTTGTGAAGGGTCGAGCATCAGATGGACGTCACAGCATAGCACTAGGATTACATATGATGTCATTTCGGCAGCAGTATTTGATGGCTTCATGTCTTAGGGGACTGGTCTTCCTCCCCATCAGTAAATTCACATCTGTGTTTACATGTACTAATCACTCCAAATTCCCACAGGAGATGGACACTCTTTTTCAATTTACTGCTGAGCAAATACTCATCCAATGAAGACTGAGCATTTCAAACTAATTTTCACTTACCATCTTTGCTTCCTTTTTTCTGCTCTCCCACTTCAGCTCCCAGTTTCTGTGAGAATAAGATTTAGGCAATAAAGCACGATCAAATGCTTAAAGTCCTGAAGTTAGCCATTTCAAAAGACTAAGGTAATTTCTCTTTTTCTGTTGAGTTTAGTTTTACATTTTCAAAATATGTACAGCAGGCTATTGAAACACCTATGAGTACGGCTACCAAAAGTATCATAAGAAAGCAGGAAAACAGGCAATTCTTTGAATGCATTTCTTTTAATCGTTCAGATGATGCTCCTTGGAAACAAGACTGATGTGAATATGTTGTCAGTGTATATTTTTCTGACTGTTTACCTTCTCCCATGAGCTCTCAAACCATTTCACAGATTTTAAAGAGATCTTGTAGAAGGATAGTGGTGGTTTCTATGAAGAGATGGACAAGGAGAAAATCCAGACTATGCAGTTTTTCAGACTTTGAGAAAAGATGCAGAGTCAGTTCGTACGTTATTAAGTACAAACAAAACCCCATGGGAGACACATCTTAAAATATGCCTGACATAGGAAAAGTTGCTGTCATTTTCAGAAAACAAAGCAAGTCAAACATGAGGCAGACATTTCCAGAAAAACAGACTAATCTGAGTTATCTGCATCAAGAAACTGCAATATCTTTGAAATAAAGTAAAAATATCTACCACTTTTCTGTGAAAACAGGTGTTTTGAAAACAGGCTTTTCCTTCTGCACGAGTCAAGCTTTATTACTTGCTGTCACTCTAAAAATTATGTTGATCCTTTAATAATCTAAATTTATTTTGCTTCTGTAACCATTGGATTATGCTCAATGTAATGTCTGCTGGATCAATTCATTGGATAGTAAATCATGTAATACAAGGCCATGATCTAAATTTTAGAAAGTGCTAAGTCTGATTTACAAAATCATGACTATGACCTCAGGGATACATTCAATCAGGAGAAGCTAGTAACTAGAGGTTTTAATCTGTATTTTCTCCCAGAACTACATTTTATTTTCCCTTATGTAAATATACTGTTCCCAATAGACTTTATCTTAGCTTTTTTTATGCTCAGTGTTTGTCCTGATGTCTCTGTTCCCTACAAAAGTGAAGATGTCTTAGCAAAAAAGTCTTCACTATAATGCTGTCAGAAGAGCAGAGGCTTTACCTGTAAGGAAAACATTATAGCATATGACAGTACATCTTGTATTAGTCTACTACATAAAAAACAGGTGCTTTTAAGTTCATGACACCTAAGTTCTGCAATATAACTTGGGCAGAGTGCTAAATCTTCCATTAATGACAGCCAAAAGTAAATAGTCTATTGTAAGTGATGTAATTTTCAAAGCCTCTTCACTTTCTCTTCACAAATGTCATAACAAAGCTTGATGGCAGCTCTTATAAAAAAATCCCTGTTGGCAAAAATCATTTGCTGTTTTTTAAAAAATATAGTTATTATCTGTAAATACCAAAGAAACCCTGGGTTCCAGTGAACCTATGGTCAGGTCACCCACAGATTAATGAGCTTTGTTATGACCTGATACGTATGGCAGAGCAGCAATGGATCAGTAAGAAAATGCTGCATCAAGTTACATCTTAAATTGGCATATATTGCAGTACAGAAGAATTTAACTTCTATCAGTGAAGTTTTAGGAGCTCATTGGGAACATGTGCTGGGAATATGTGGTGGGAAGAGAGCCTTTACACCTGGCCCTTTGCTTATAAAAACAACACAACATCAGATTCATTCAGTAAGCCACATTTAAAAGGAAATGAGCTGGTGACAGAAAAATAAATCTACAGGGTTAGACTTTCTCCTTCTTTCGGATTATCCATCCTCATTCAAGGATGCAAATCCCTTTGCTTCAGGTACAGGTGTATGCTGGTCATCTTTGCAGGATGGCTATGACTACTTGAAGAACATTTTATTAATAATTAGAAATATTCTTTTAACATCCAGTCCAAGATTTTCCAGGGTCAGACTATACCTATTTGTTCTTGTGCCAACATTGTTCTTTAACTTAAACAGATCTGTTCCCTCATGGTGTTTATCCCTGAGGAGAGCAATCTAATCCCCTCTCAGCCTTCCTTTTGCAAATTTAAACAAGTTACACCCTTCCACCTCCTCTCATTAATCAGATTCCCCATTCCCCCTTTCACCCTAGTTATCTTCTCTGCAAACGAACTAGTTTCAGTTCATTTTTTGCTGTGTCTGTGACTGGAGTTTTAATTATCCCAGATGACTGCACACCAAAGCCAAACACCATCAACTCACTCATTGGATCTCCTCCTGGAATTCGGCTGATGGGGAAATTTTCAAAGTCACATTTACCTTTTTTCATTGTGCCATTCCATTTGCAATTTGCATCCATGTAGCAATCATCAATAATCCCTTAAATTTCTCCTTCTTAACTACTTCTTACTGAGATGATGCAATTTACAGCAAACTTCATTGTTAACAGCCCCCAAATAATGTGTTCATAACCTTTAATGAAAATCCATATAGGTGACATTCTGGACTGAACTTCTGGAGAGATCAAACAGTAGCAAGAGACATGAATGTATGGCTATGAACAGTTAAAGATGAAAGCACGGAATGAAATTGCTAAATCTTCTCATTTAACCACAACAGGATTAAGCATAACACTTGCTCATACAATAATAAGCATTTAGGCACAGACAAAAAAAAAAAACCCAACAAAATCAACAACCAAACTTGGCAGTGCCCAAATGCAGTGAAATATAAACAAGCATTGTAAGTCAATCCACAGTAGCGAGATTTTTTTTTTCTGGTAGAATGTTTCAGTTTGCCAGGGTTTTTGTTAGATACCAAAATACTGAATGCAGTGAAATTACTAAAAATTCTGAATGTTTTTATACCTTAGAAATTAGGAAAAGGATGAAAAGGAATACAATATTTAATTCCCAAACTCTGAGCATATGAATTGCAAGCACCAGCCTGTGTAGAGAAGCTTATTTCAGATTAAAGCTGTGAAGCTATGATTCTATGATATGATTCTACGAAAACTTATTTTACAACTTGCTGACTATTTGTAACTCCCACCCTTTAAGTGAACATCCTTCGCAGTGATAGGTGTGCTCTACCTATTCTTACAATCAGTAACAATTAAAACACTGCAGAAATTGGAATCAAGGTGTTTCATTCTTATAGTGAATGTCCCAGTAACAAAATAGAGTAGCCCTTCTTCTTCTTACTTTTTGTCTCACATTTTTCTTTCTGCAGTTTCCATAGGACAGACCAAAACATTAGTCAGGTATTCAGGATGCTTTTTCAGAAGGAAAACAATATGATTTCAAAATCTCTCCAAGAAAACAAACCACCAGACCTCTGATTCTATTTCTAAATACCCCTAGCACCCAGCAAAAGGAATCGTGATCTTTCACTGGTTTTGCGAATACACTTCTTCCTTACTTTGGCTTTTCTAACAAAACCAGGAAAGCATTCATTTTGAACAAACTGTTTTGCTAAAAAGTGGATCAAGCTGCTTTCAGTACACCAAACAACAAAACAATTCAATTGATTCAATAGAAAATATTCGTTTCTTTTAATTTTCTGGTTCAGCAGCCAAAACAGAGAAGTTATTTTTGTTTCCTTTTCCAAATCTTAGTCACCACAGCTTCTTGCAGCTGCATATTTTGACACTTTGACAGAAACTTCCAGGTCAGACCAATGGCCAAGGAATGACTTTCTTACTTGGAAGCACTGTCTGAAGCATGGAGATGCATTATAACTTTTTAAAGGGGAACTCTGAGCTTGAGTCTGGGCTCTTTTCCCTTACTTTTTAGATCCTTATATGCCTAAAAAGGAAAGAACCATTCTGCAGTGCCTTGTTTCTTATATCCGAGTGCTCACTGCTACCATCAGAGAATACTGGCCTTTTGATCTGATTCTCTACAGAATTTTGTAATAATGCAATAATGACCTATTATGGAGTTATGCCTCAGGCACTGCTATTGGATCTTCCAAAAACTGCAGCTGGTCAGCTGGAATTTACATAGCAACAGCAACTTAAATCCAAGAAAACTGTGTTTCCTTGTGTATTCACACAAATTTAAAGGCAAAATATATACCGCATAAGCATGACTGCTTTTTTCAGTTTATACTAGAAGACACTTTAGTCTCCTGGATCAAATGCTGTGTCTTTTCTTGAGGTCCTTCACATCAGTGAAGAAACATTCTGCGTTTAGCATTGATCACACCTTTTGTGATCACCATGGTTTTTTGTTCAGAACTGTCATATCAATGTGTCCGACTTCTTTAATGTACAACCTTTCAGACCCTTTGGTTGTGGTCTAGGATGCTTTCAATTGAAATCATATCTTCCAACAGCAGACATCTCTCAGAGAAAAACACTCCTAACTTCCTTAAAGAGGGCCACTGCTTTTATTTTTGAAGTGTACATTATGAACATATTCTCAAGCATCAGCAGTGTTTGCAATATTAGACAGTTTAGTTCCTGTTATTTTCTGTACAGTTCTACAAGGTCTTGGAGGTTATCTGTCCTTTGTCCTAACTTAGAGAATGTGGTTTTGTAAACAATTAGATTTTGATAGAGAGGCAAAGCTGAAGTCAAGGCAGCCTTTGTTTAAAAACATGAATTACGTATGTTTTTAAATTCTTATCCATTGCATATTAAATAAGAATTATCAAAAAGTAATGCCAGACTGACAATGTGGTGACAGAATTTTATTAACAGAAAGCTTAAATTCCCTAAAGATTTTTTCACAAGACTAATTTTTTTAGACCAAATCATTCCTTTGACTTGTATAATAGTGTAAGCATGAAGAATTTCAATTACACCATTCAGCAGTGATTCTGTAGTTGTTTTTTAGTGGTAATTTGGTTTATTTAGGATTTCTATTTCCTGAATTTTTTTTATAGTTGTGGATGTTGTTTTCATTTTCACAATTAGAGGGTGGTGCATGAATTTACTTTGACTTGACAGCATGCAATTACATGATGCAGTGCATACAATCATGTATATGATTGTGTCAAAACCAGAAAAAGCTTCTAGGTTAAAAGAGTTAGAGGAACACACCTTTTTAAGCCACTTTCATGATCCCATCCACAGGATTAAAAAGAAGAGGCATATGTTTAGCAAGATAAAATCAAAAAGAATACAACATAGGTTTTGTAGCAAAATTTAAAGGCTAATTTTGTCTGATGCAGATTCTGTTTTAAACACACATAGATTTCAGAGATGTCTGTCAGTTTTTTTTTTTTGACTTTTTTCCTTTGTATTGCTGCTTCTTGATGAAAGAAAGGAAGTAGCAACTGGTGCATCAGTTTCATCTTCCAAATGCACAGAAATGCCTATTTGCTATAAGACCAAATATGACTCACTTTGGGTTTTAAAGTGACATCAACCACCTGGAAAACAGGTCCCATTTTAGGAAACTTCTGATTCATCAGGCTATGGGAAACCTGCCACTGGAAGCAGCAGTAGCAATAAAACATCTAATGTCTCTGTTTTCCCCCAGAAGAAAGCATGACTGTGGTCAGTATCCACACATGACCAAGTTTGTGACTCCAGGGTGTTTGCAATGATATTTCTGCTGCCTCTGAAAGGACTTGCTAAAGTCTGTTCAGCCATGCTGGTGGAATGAGCTGATGAGATCACAAGAAGCAACAGTGATATATTCATATTGCTAGCAGGTATAGTGCTTGCCTCCTTTTCACCTGAAGTAACCTCCTGGGGAATATTTGTTCTGTGATTGTTTATAATTTGTTTTATTATGCCTAATGATCCCACCCTTTTGGGATTGCAGCCAAAACATCTGCACAACCATCAAATGGCCATTGTGTTATTCAGAAGGTCTGGGTTTAAAAGCTGGCATAATTTAACAATTACAATTGCAGATGGTTTCTACCAAGTAATATGCTACCTGGTCTCCTAGTAGGGAACTCCTCTGGCTAAGTGATGTGAAAAAAAGAAAACACAATAAACCCCAACATTCTTGCCAAAATAGGAAACAGACCATTTACAGAATTATTTGGTAATTTCCAGGAAATAGCCAACAATGGCTATGACTTTGGAGAAGTTATCTCAGGTGATACTAGACTGATTAGAGATGCTGTTCCACACAATTAACATTCTCAAAGTGGTTTTGCCTCAAGGTCAGAGTTTGGCCAATGCATATTTGCTGATTCTTGGGATTTGTGTTACAAAACTTCCAGATTACATCTGGAAGCTTGCTAAATGAAAAAACTAGAAGACTTCTTTCCGTTTCTCTCTTTAAATTACCAGTAGGAGGAACGCTGTCTGTGAATGGCCTGTACTGCTGTTCCTAGAACCATAAATGCATCTTGTGGCTTTGGGAACTGTGAGGTTGCCAGATCAAACAGCAATATTGCATTATCAGAAACAGTTCTATTTTCTTCTTGAGACTAAGAAAATTAATAACTCTTAATCCTCTTGTTCATCATTCAAAAGGTGTACTTATTTATGCAACCAGCCTGCTCTTCTAGAGAATCCTCTTCAGTGACTTCTGCTTCTAGTTCTGTTCCTCTGGAAGTCCCTTCCCTGTAAGCACAGTTTTAAATGGACAATCTTACAACTACAGTAAGGGGCAGACTTCTAGTGTTATTTCAGTTTGCTACAGTGAACCACATGTATCATCAGTGTAAACTCACATAGTCAACAGACACATGCAATATCATATAAAATAAGTAAAACTTCCCGAAATAAACCCAGAATGAAATAGTAAAGCCACAACAGGCAAGACATTTTTCAATTAGCTTGAGCATGCCATTGGGAATTTTACAGAAACCAATACAAATTTTGTGGCTTCAGTTTGACAGTATTTTCTGTGGAAAAATGCCATTCATGAGAAATTTGGACCATCATTATTGAAAACTTCTTGCAACATGCAAAATAGATTCATAACACCTGAGACATCTGATCTTCAGACTGTTCTGTAACTGCCTGAAAAATCTATTGTCTATTCAGGGGTGATACAATAGTGCTAACATTTAGGAACACACTAAGGAGCTAAAATCTTGCTAAAGACATGTAAACCAATAGCCACTTGATCGTACTTGTGCAGAAAGGATCTGTATAACTACTATTGGCATATAAACACCACAGTTAATTAAATGCTAGTAATGAATCCATTAAGTGGAATAAATAACAGAATTTTATGTGCCTGAAACAACATTTTTTTTTAATCTTTCATCTTCCAAATACAATATATCTTTTTCGAGTCACCCTCTAGTAATAATTCATTTCATACACTGTAGCTGTAAACACCCTGATATGACAGACAAAATACTCAAATTATTTCTGATTTATCACCTTCTATTATTCCATGACTAGGATGCCTTTAGCATGAGTTGCTCTAAGGTGAGACACAGCTAGGCTTAATCTCAAATTACTTTGCAATGGATTGTAATTAATCATTTATGTGATCACAAACATTTCATGCTACCATGAACTCATTAACTCTTTGTCTCCACCCATGCATGTGTATGACACACATATGTACTCCGTCTCCTCAGCATAATTCATGGACCTCAGGATTGTTAAGATATCAATAGGATATGACAAAATCTCCACTGGTCGCATTAGGGCAGCCTGGTGTCTCATGGTTCATGGTTACATTTCCACTGCTGCCCCAAAAAATTTGTTTCTTGAACGCCTTATGTTATATCTGTCAATGGTATCTAAGATTCCTTAAAGCATCTAAAATTATGGGGATGCCTGTGACTAAGCAGCAGAATCCTTCCCATTACTGTGTCTAAACTAAAGGTTATATTACAGAGTATAGCGCAGGTCAAAGACTTAGTTTAATACTTGACCTTTGAGCAACAACTAATTTGATGCTTTCTGTCAAGAATTCTTAGGGAACAGAAGATAGCCAGAATAACCATTGTTAAAAAATTAGGACATTGGCCTGATTTAGGAATACATAAGAGGCATGGGTTTTGTAGGCAAAACTGATGCCATACTTTCTATTGTCTCTGAACTAAAGGAAAAAAATAAACAATCATAAGAGACAAATCTGCATTTTTGTTGACTACTGCTTATTTGTCAGTGGCTATACTGAAGAGAATTTATAAACATAAAAACTCCTTACAATTTGAATATGAAGTTGATGTTTACTGACATGTTAGGATAGTCTAGGTTCTTAAATGTCTGGGCGTCATAGATCTAATTTCTTTTGAAAATTTGGAAGAAATCGATGTTTAATTTCAACTTCCCTGTCACAGGATACTCCATCTGTATATCACCTTTATAATGCCCTAAACTGTACTAAACTGTGGTTGCGGCATACTATGTGTTTATTTCCTTTTCTCATTTCTATATCTTTCTCTCAAGTTCTGCTTCTTTTTTTTTGCCTTTTTTTTTTTTTTGTAGGAAGGTGTTTGGTTGGTTTGGGTGGTTTTTTTTTTTTTTATTCTGCATTAATTCTGATTCCATGTGCCTTCCATATATGCAACACTGAAAGTTCATTTGGATTCTGTGACCCAAAAATGATGTCTGATTCCAAAAAAAAACCAAAGAGAACACTTATCTCAAACTATGCTGACATTCAGCTGTATTTACATCATTTTTTCTCAAAAAGAAACCTTTTTAAACACTATTCACAACGAGTTAATGTCATGATAACTGACATATCCTGCTAATACAACTTCTTGGTTAAAAGAATAAATAATAATTCAATACACTCTCAATCTTTCTACTTTATTTTTGCATCTATGCCTCTTATTTCATTCTGTGATCTTCCTGAAGACCTTTTTAGCAATACCTAGGTGCAACAATTAATCCCTAGTTATGACAAGATGTATTTTACTATTGGCACTGATAATTTCAGGATTTTTCAGGATTCTCCACAAAGGGAGAAAGCAGCATTTGCAAGGAATTATTTAGAGTTTAAATGAATCGTATCAGTATATTTTTTTAACTTAAAAGCTTAACAACAAATAAAAGCCAGGAGAACCTCACATAAGACTGACCATTTCTGCAGCTACATAAAATGATAATTTAAGTTAAAATATGCAGGCATATTTCAGGAAAAACTTCTTACAGTGCTTGAGTTTCAAACTAGGGACAGTCCCCCATACTGAAACAGTATCACTGCACAGACTCACAGTGGATAAGACACTTTCCAGGGAGATATGGATTTCAGTTAACTCATTCTATGGGAAGTCTTGAAACTCCTACGCCATACTCTATTAGAATTAGATAAAAGTTTCAAACAGTTGCCAGTCTTCATCCTAATGAGATGGCAGTAGCTGAGTGGAATCTTCTGCATTAGAGAAGTCGTACTGCTAAAAATATAGTTCCTAAAGCTGTTCAACAGGACTTTTAAGAATTATAGTCTTGAATTTAGATTCTTAAACCACCTACATGTCCACTTTTGGCAATTTAATATTTTTGTGGATCTTGGCCTAAAGCTCCCTGAGTCTTGATTTAAACTAGAATAATTCTAGCATTAGGAGAAACTGCTATGGGAAAGCTGCTGCTGCTACTACTACTACTTTTGACCACCACACTATCTGCAGTTGGGCATGCTAAGAGTCACTGGTGCCAGTACTACTGTACCATGAGGACTGCTTCCTCACTTTCAACTAATGCTTGAAAAGAGGTAGGGCAAAAGGCTAGTATAGACATATCTCTGATAGTTTAGGTTGATTATTTATTCTCAGAGCAATAGAAGTAAACTATGCAATGAACTTGTGCAATAAAAGTGTTAAGCAAAGTGTTTTCCCAGTTACACATATTTTCTCCAACTTTGCTGATTTCTCCAGCTCTCTCTCCCTTTCGAGTTTGCTACTGTGATAGCTCTGCCTGATTAGTCATATACCTAAGTGAATCAGCATGAAATAATTCATCTGTCTCAGCTCAATGGATTACATTTAGTCATGCAATATTTGAATTGTCTTGATTCCTAGATTCCTAGTGTATGATTCTGAATTTGCACATAGTTAGTCTCTACATTTTTGGACATCTTTGCTGGCTGTTGAGACATCTTGCCTTGAACTTTTTATGAACCAGATGCCAGATGTGGTTAGTAACTTTGAGCTAGAGCCCAGAAACTAAAATAAGGCCAAGAGAGATATGGAAAAAGAACCTGCAGTGGTGCCAAGATCCATCCTCACTTTTCATGTGTAAAAGGTGCTTTAAGAACTTTGAGCAAACAAATACTCTATCCACAGGCCTAATGCTGCAAAAACTTATCTTAGAAAAACTACCAACAGGAAACCTGAAGGCTCCATCCTATCAGTATCATTTGCACTCACTAGCCACCTCTGACTGAACATACAAAGAGATGACTCTTGTGCCTTATATGTGAGAAGCCCACACATAACAGACTATAAGAAAACATATTTCTCCCCTGCAGAAGACAGACATAAACAAAAGAGCAATAACCAGGTTTATTTGTAAAAGCAAAAAGTCTAATAAATAAGTAAATATTCAGGAATAGATTATCCAATGATAATAAGAAGCATTGTGTTATTATCCTTCTTTATGAAGAATACTCATTCTTTTACTCTTTAAGTCAGTCATGAAAAATATGCTAAAAATATTCCCTGCCTTATTATTCTAATTCTGCAATTTGTGTAAATATCCCATTTATGAAAATATGTTTATCTTTCTTCATTCCCTATAAAATTTTCATTGTCTGTTCGTTTAAACCATATTATAAGCTCTGTGGAGGAATGGTCTTTAGTATGTGTGATTATGATCATACCAGATTCTCAAGCCTTAGAAAAATCAGAGCCACAAAGTAACTCAAGCTTGCCTAATATAAAAATTTATTTCTTCTCATTTAAACAAGAATATTTCTTTTAAGGTATGGAAGTAGAATAAGTTCATTAAAAGGCACTTTGAGATAAATACTGTGCTTTTCTTGGCACTGAACTCTATCAGCCCCACCTAATGTCATCTAAGCCAGGAAGAAAAACATAAACTCACTCTGTAAATACTGTTGCCCTTTTGCCAGGTTATACCAGTTTGGGGAGTTTGAAATGGGCTAATTTATCTTTCACATAGAAATTAGTGACATGGAGAACTACATAATTTCCTAGGTATAGAAGGGTATGCAGGCTATGTATATTTGTACACACACACAAAAATATATTTTGATTGTTGAATGCATATTAATCTAGAAAGAAAGACTGGAATATATCTAAATTAAGTGAAAAAAAATCAAATATTCTTCAATAGTAATCTCTTTTATCCTGAAAAAATGTTCTGGAAAATGCGTGGAATAGATTTAGTTAACTTAGTAGATATTATAATACTACCATAATACCAAAAACATGATTGTATTTGTTCTGAACAAAGATCCACATATTCTTTGAGAGTAACTAGAACAAAAGAGAATACATATGTATTGTAATTCATCCACATGCTGCTATCTCACTTTGATGATAATTTGGTGCTAATTAATCTACATTTGGTTGATCATTTTATGAACCAATGTAAAATTACCATGACATCCTATGGCAATGGGTTCCACCATCTAGTTGCATTTTCCATCTGGTAATGATTCCACCACCATTAACATTTGTCTTTTAAATAGCTAAATATTTCTTTGTTGTTAGACACTGGTGCTGAGAAAGGGTGCTGAAGCCAAATGAACAGACATCCAAAGCACAGGGCTCAGCCCTATGTGATGCTTAGCATTCTTACTCACAAGCTCTAAGCAGCTCAGCTGAAAAGTTTCCCCTTCAGATCACTCACTTCATTCTCTCCATGAACTGTATGAAAAGCTTATGCACAGAATGCCTCACTGAAGTGATCTGAATCAACCAGCTGAGACTAGAAGCCTGATAACTTGGCATTGCTTCACTTGGCGGTGGTTGAACAACCATTCTGTATTTTGGTCATTAACTGTGAATTTATACAAACTATATATGTATATATATATGTGTGTGTTTGTATATATATATGTGTATATATATATGCATAACAATGTCAACTGGAATCTTTAGCCTGAGAAAAAGTTCTGTTGACAAGGACTTCTTTAATTTCAGTGCTGGATTATGAATATCTTCAGATCACCAGAACACTTTAATTAAACTCTGTTGAAGACTTCTGTTGCGATACTGTAAATTACCTTATAGATTTTGCTGTCTCAGCTGCTTAGAAATGGATTACGTAGTTCTTTACACCTAGGCTGCAATTTACAAGCCAACACAAAATTTTCTTCTTAAACGAGAGAATGATGTTTTTATCATACTAACCTGGTATATCTAATAAATTTTTGTACAGTAATCACTCTATCCAGCGGCAGCTTCATGACTAAAGAAAAAGACAATAATTGGAAGACATTAAAAATCATGGAATAATTGAATCAATGGCTTCATTCATGGGAATGCAGTCTAGTAGCATTACCTTTATTTGTTCTACAGGCAGAAAATCTGTTTAATAAGCCTTAAAAACCTCTGAGTAGAATGGCTGAAAATTTGAAGTTCAATTTTATGAAAAATTCTTACATTTCATAATTTCTTTTATTACTGCAAAAGAATTTCAAGAAATTTCACACTTATTCATGGAATATGAATTTGGAAATTCTGGCAAAAAAATGCTAGAAAATTGAAATATAACAAGAAATATTATCTATAATAGAAACTTCATTAAAGCATAACACAACTAATAGACTATGAAAGCCCAAATAAAAAAATAACAGAAAAATTCAAAATTAAACACATTCATTTTGCCAAAATAAATCTTATTCTTACTAATAAAATAAAAGCAGTCTTGTTCTAATTATTTTTTCTTTGAAACTTGTCAAGATAATTGGGGTTTCATAAGAGATTTGGGCTTTCTTAATACTGAAACACTGAACGTTCCTGCTTAAAAAGTGACTTGAAATATGGTATAGTACAAGGTGCTAGAGAGGTGAAATGATCTGCTCTGATTCACTTCACATTTACAAACAAGCTGTCACCAAGACTCAATCTCGTCTTACATGGTTCACAGTTTTTTGATAAGGTGTTTACTTATGTTCATTCTCATATTTTTATTCTGGCTTTCAGTTTCTCAGTTTTCAGATTTTTTTTTCACTTTTCTTTAGAAAAAAATAAGTGATCCTTAATATCTCAAACATTATGCTGCTATTCAGCAATATTACAGGGCATAAAATAATTCAAACGGCAGCAATATTTCCCTCTTAACTGATAAAGCGTTTCACAAAATGGTTCCTTTCATTGTCCAAAGGAAGGCCAAGAGTATGATCAGGGGCTGGAGCACCTGCAGTGTGAAGACAGGATGAGAATTTTGGGGCTGTTCAGCCTGAAGAGGAGAAGGCTGCATGGAGACACCATAGCAGCCTTCCAATATCTGAAGGGGCCTCCAAGGGTTCTGGAGAGGGACTTTTCATCAGGGACTGATAGGACAAGGGGGAATGCGTTTAAACTTAAACAGGAGGAGTTCAGGTTAGATATAAGGAAGAAGTTCTTTACTGTAAGGTTGGTGAGGCACTGGAACAGCTTACCCAGAGAACTGGTAAATGCTCCACTGCTGGCAGTGTTCAAGTTCAGGTTGGACAGATCCTTGGGTGACATGGTTTAGTATGAGGCATCCCTGCCCATGGCAGGGGGGTTGGAACTAGATGATCTTACGGTTCTCTCCAACCTTAACTATTCTATAATTCTATGAAAATTAGATATTTTTGTTTAATACAATAACAGTAAAGTATTGACAATCACCATTGCAAGAAATAAAATTCAATCACATAAGGATGAAAGTCTAGATCCATACCTACATATCTCAGTAGTATCTATGTAATATAGAAATATTTCATTCCAATAGACCTGCTAAGTCCATCAACAGTGGTACATATAAAATACAGGAGGGAAATTAGGTATCCCAATAAAAAGCCTGCATAGCTTAATACAATATTGTTCATCTCATTAATTTTACACATCTAATTATGGTCAAAGGCAGTAAGTAGGAAACAAAAAGTGGAAGGTATTTGCTTTGTCCCTGCCTTTATTTTTCACTTTGTATCTAGCTTAATAAAATTTCACTGTTGCCTGCCATGTATCATAAGAATGCCAGAAGCACTGAAGTCCTAAAGCAGCTTAAATTTAGGTGAGTAAACAACGCCTCTCAAAAGAGTTGTGGATTTGAACCTTCCCCTCTCCCTGACAGGAAAAAGAAAAGAACCACAGACTAGGCAAATATTTTTCCATGGAATCATTTTGAAGAGTAGGAGTTGCACAACAACATAATCTAGTGAGAGAGGCATCACCACAGTATTATGTACAAAGGCCAAACATGATCTGTGCCCACCGCTCACTTTGCAGCATATAGGACCAGTCTGAAGACCAGAAGATTTAATGCATGTACTAGACAAAAATTAACACACAGCTTACACTTTACACATTAACACTGTTGGTGAGGCAGTTTTCCTGGTAAAAACAAAGACATCCAAAGGGTGCAGTGGCTGAGCACTTGTTTGAAAAACTACTGGAGTCCTTTTGCAGATGTAGCTCTGCATGACATGGCCAAAGTACACGAGGTACGAAGCTGAGGGAGAAATACAATAGCTCTCTGTGTTTAAATATACAAAAGGTCACAAGAATTAGGAATTCTTTTTAACCATCTCATCCTATGTATATTGACTTTGATTATATCAGATAACATATTTAATCCATATAAACACAACTAGCAATATCCTTACCTGTTCACATATCTTCACCTTCTCTAAGGCAACCACTGCTTCATATTGTCAGTGTTGATATATTCCTTACTTAATTCCACCATCAAAAGAAAAGTGGTTGGGTTTAAATAGAATTTCCCTGTGTTAAACTAATTTTCATTC
>JASSUY010006767.1:0-11768 GCA_032466535.1 Forpus xanthops
GACCTCATAGCAGCCTTCCAGTATCTGAAGGGGGCCTATAGGGATGCTGGGGAGTGACTCTTCATGAGGGACTGTAGGGATAGGACAAGGGGTAATGGGTTCAAACTTAAACAGGGGAAGTTTAGATTGGATATGAGGAAGAAGTTCTTTACTGCAAGGGTGGTGAGGCACTGGAATGTGTTGCCCAGGGAAGTTGTGAATGCTCCGTCGCTGGTGGTGTTCAAGGCCGGGTTGGACATAGCCTTGGGTGGCATGATTTAGTGTGAGGTGTCCCTGCCCCTGTCAGGGGGTTTGGAACTGGGTGATCTTAAGGTCCTTTCCAACCCTTTCTATGGTTCTATGATTTCTGTTTTGTCTGCATTGGGTTTGTACCAGTCATAGGGGGGACATGTTATAGAATGTTGTAGAAGGAGGACAGAAGAAGGCAATAAAAAGTCAAGGTAGTGTTTTGTGACACTTTTGAAATTGTGTTGTGTCTTTCTAAGATTTAGAGGGATCCTTAAGTGCAGTGTTCTGGCTGACACTGCAGGTTGGGCTTCTTTGTTGGGCTTCTGATTTTTAGGGTCAGGGTCTTATAACTAAAAACCTCATTGGTGCTGCTCTTCTCATCTTGGCCTGTTCTCTGCCTGTTGTGCTTACAGCACTCTCTGCAAGAGGAGAGTTGTTCTCTCTTGTTGGAAGCAGCTGGGACAGAGATTAAATGTCAGCAAAGGTCACAGAAAGCCTGAGCAGAGCTCACATCTTTGAGCCCCACAGTACCAAAAAGCGGGACTCGCTGCCTCTTTCTGTTGCACAGGGCTCAAAACCCCTACTGCTAATTCTGAGCTGCATGCTTCAGTGGTAAGACTCTAGGAGATGAGCCTTGGAGAATATCATGATATCATGCACAAACACAGGCTGCACAGTTGGACTCAGAGTCACATGGACCACTGGCAGATGCTTCGTACATGTCACCCTTCAGCATCTGGCCACAAGTGGCCACCAGAAGCTGATGGGAGGGAGGCTGGTGTCCGGGGAAGGCCATGGGGAGCTGGGAGTGTTGCTTGCATTGGGCTCCCACTGCTCACAGAAGCACAGGGAGATGACTGGGCTTGCTTTCATGCATTTCCACTCAGAGCTGCAGCTGCTCTGCCTTGAGCAGTGCTTTGTGCTTCAAGGTATATTTTTGTACAATTGCAACTCCTATCATCTGCTTGGTCTTTTTAAGCTACGAGCCAAATGCATTCCCACTGACACAAGTGCACTTGCATGGATGCCGTTGTGATGGCTCTTCTGCAAAGGGAGATGGCTCCACGGGGCTTGGTCGAGGTGTGCCCAGAGCAGGGTCACCATGCCAGCGCCTGGTGGGACTCAGAGCTGCATTTTGCTCCTCTGGACACCAGTTTGGAGAAGGGCCTTTCTTGTTTTCCCTCTGTAAAATTGTATTTTAGGGCCTATAAAAACAAACAGCAGAGCTGAGAGGCCATGGCTGGTTAGGCTTGGTGTAGAGGCAGTCAGGGCAGAGGTGATGGGCACAGGAGGTTGCCTGGTCACCCCTGCAGCCTCCCCAGAGGTAGCCAGCCATGCATGGAGATCTGCTTGGAGTTTGCTGTGAGCAGCACAGTAGAAGTCAATCCCAGCTGGATGGGCTGGCATTGCTGCTCCAGCCAGCAGGGCTTGGGCCCGAGGGAGCAGTCTTACAGCAGGCACTGGCTCCTGTGTCCTGGGTGTCACATCCCATGGGGCTGAGCATGTCCTGAAGCTGTTCCAACTCAGCAGGGACAGGGGCAGAGTGTGCCCAGCCTCCAGGATGGGGACAGGGACCCAGGTGCCCTAACGCTGCCCCCGGACCCACTGCTGGTGTAGGTGAACCAGGTGGAGGTTCTGGAAAGATTGGCTGTTACATCCCAAACTGTAGAGAATTTGGAAGGGAATGACGCTGTAACGGGTCTTTTCTTTCCTGTATGTCCTGCGCTGGTTCTTTGCACACAGAGCAGGGCCTGGAACCAGCCGGGCACTGCTCCCTGCTCCAGTTTCACTTTATTTACTCTCTGGGGGGAGGATGGAGAATAAAAATGTTATTCACTTTCCTCTGAAAAGCTCTTGACATTTTTCCCATAGCTCTCATTCCAGCTAACCTTTCACTCAGAGTTTGTTGGAGGAAATCAGTTATATTGGATGGCTCTGTGATATAATTCTCCTCTCCCCCTGCTTCCCCCCTTTGTGCCTGTTTCTTCTCACTGTTATTTCCGTATGCCCTCTCTCCACCCAGCCCTCCCTGATGATGTTTAGAGCTGTTTGGGTGTGGGCAGTGTATTCCATTCAAACCATGTCCTGCCGTGAACGTGTCCCAGTCTGCCAGAATACAGTTTGGAACAAGAGAGGTCGCGGGCAGCATCTTCCTGTATCCCCATGTTCAATTCCAAATGGCAAATGGGTCACTTTCCATTAAGTGTGCCACTCATTTGGAGAAAGCAGAAAAACAAGAGTGATGGTGAGATTCAGCTTACCGAAGGCATGAGCTAAGTCTGCCTGCCTGGGTTTGATGCTACATCAAGGACCAGTTCAAGCCATAGACCTACCACAGAGATACTGCACATGTTAGAGCTCTTGTCATCCCATTGCTTTGTATATGCATTGTCTGCTGGGGAAATGCTCCATTTTAGGAAGTGACTGGAAACATTTACAACAAATGATTTGAAATCCACAGACTCCCTGTGAAGGGTCTGCCTCCCACTGGTGGGGAGAAGGCATCTCAGTGCTCTGCTCCTGCAGCTCCCACATCGGCACGGTCCTGGTTGACAACAGGTTACCCTGGGAGGATTGACAGCACCCTCGCGTTCCAGTTTATAAGGTAGCAATCAGATCAGGTCAGGTTTATGATCCACCTAGCTTATTACTATCTCCATTAGTAGCTGCTAGCAGATGTTGGGAGAGAAGGATTATTACTCTTGCAATGCATACTTAGCTGGCAGATTATTGAAATTTCTTTATAATCCTAAGCAGTTACTTGGGAGGTATAAATCCTCCAGTGATAGCACTTATATTCCTCTGTACTTTGATCTCAGCTAGCATAGCTGATGATACTCTGATTAATCTGATTTTTGTCCCTTAAAAAAGTATCGTGTCCCTGGCGTCAGTACTGGAGGTATTGAGTTCCACAGGGAGCTGCGTTTCTTGTCAGGTCTGAACGTTTAAATAATCGAGCTCAGAGGCACCTTCTCTCTTAAATGGGGATTTACATCTCTGTGTCCTTTGAAATTCATTTCTTCCTCTAAGTGACTCAAATCCCCTCAATGTTTTCAGTCTGCCTCTGCACGAGTTCCTCCCGTGCTCCCAGCAACCACGTTGCTCTTCCTGCCCTGCATCTGCCAGCATGGCAGGACCACACACAGTGTCACAGATGAGGGACCCACTGATGTATAGACCTGCTTGCTAATATGACAGTTTTATTTACCGCTCACTTCTGAGCACAAACAAGCATCTTTGGAGCATCGCGTGCACTGAGGTGTTCATGCTCTGGAGTGCCTCCATCTCTCCCCAATGGTTGGAGCTGATTTGGAGCTGCGGTAGTATGCATGATGGATCCTAATTATTGTTCACCAAAAGCAGTACCTTGGATGTGCTTGCCCTGAATTTCATCTGCCAACACACTCTTGGATTCCCTGAATGAGCTGACTCCTTCCAAAACTACTTCCATTTTTTCCAGTCCCATTTAACATTCTTTCCCTCTTTAAAGGATTGTCTTCTTCTCACCACGTATGTATCCCCACTTAGGATGCTCCATTATTCCACCCTGCAGCCATCATTTTGGTGCCTATGCATCAGAAGGCATCCTTCTCCTTCACCATCTGCTCCTTCCCATCCTCTTTCATTTCTCTCTGGGCTGACCAGGCTCAGCTGAAGTCTGTTGCTCAGAAGAGTGTGCTTTGGCATTTGCTTTTCAAGAGGCAGCTCAGCAGTGCTTTATAACCCCATGAACGTGGTCCATGCAAAGAGCTGAACAAATGCACTTTCAGAGGTCCTTGGCAGAAAAGCTTTGCCACAGGTTTTCTGGGGTCAAATCTCCACCCTCCCTTGCACTCGGCTTTCTTCCTTTTCTGCCATTTGAACAGCAAAAAATTAGGACATGACAGGAAGGGTAGAAATGGATGGCAGTGATTCTACTAGACTGCAAGCTTGGCATGCCTCAACCATGGCAAGGTATTTGAAGGGAAGACAAATACCCATCTCATAGCACCTTGTACAGACAAGGTAACAAAACCCTGGTTCTGGCTCGGGTGCTTCGAGAGGGATGCGAAGTGTAAGAGAGACAGAAGGACAGACAAGTGGATTAGAAAGCAAGGGCCCATTTGCAGGTGTTACAAGAAGGGGTTGGGGCTTTTCTGGAGAAGATGGAGGTAAAACATGGTAGCAGTGTTCAGATATGTGAAAGGTGACTGTTGCTCGGGAGGAGGCAGTATGAACCCCTCCTCCCTTCCCATCGCCCTGAAGCCCCTGGCTGCAGGAGCCGTGTAACACACTGAGGGGCTGAGCTCAGAGATCCCAAAGACTCAAGCACAAGATTGAATTGTAGTTATCCTGCATCATGGTTTTGAAGGCCATCTTCTAGCCAGATGAGAAGAGCATGAAAGGTGCATGGGTAAGGGTTAGCTTTTGCTTGTGGGAGTCACGCTGACGGCAGCCCTGCAGCAGCGTGGTTCAGGGGCTCTTGCATCACTCTGGATTTCAGTGTCAGTGCTGTGCTGGTCACACCAAGGTGATGCCATCTCAGCTGAGGATGCCTCCAAGGCTCAGGGCACAGGCAGCAGCAACTGCTCAGCTGCATGCTTCAACCCTGAAGTGGAACATGCCCATGTCCTTATGGACAGCACTGAATCAGCACCTCCACACTTCTTACCCAACTGTAACATCTTTGGAAGCCGGTGATATCTTGAGCTAGAGATTTCTTCTGGCTTCAGCATTCCAGATGCTTGTGCACTGAATGATAAACACCCAAGCAACCCCTGCAGCCAGCTCAGCAATGGTCAGGTGGGGTTTGTGTGCTTTCCTTCCGCTTCACCAGTTTCCCAGCTCAGCCTTCAGCAGGGACACGTCTCTCTACACTTATTTATATATTTCTTCTCCCCTCACTTCCCAGAGAAATCAATTCCATTCCCCAAACAATAGCAAAGGCTTTGAGGAGATATTGATCTGTGGGAGAGCCGAAGAGGAGAGCGTTTGTGACACAGTGATGCTCTTTTGTAAGTAAAAGATAATTACCAGATCATGGGGACATTTGCTGAATAGGATGATATTAAATAGGCATCGGGGTGAAGGGCACCAGGGCCTCCAAATGAAACACCACAATAGTGTTTCCTCCCCAGCAGCTCCAGCTCCTCCTCCCTGCTTCTGTCTTCCATTTCTCCAGCTTCCCACCCCAACCCCTCCTTTTGTCCCCTCACTCCATCCAGGTCATCTCTTTGTGCCCTCCCTGTGTTCCCAGTCCTCCTGTCTCCCCCAAATAAACGCCAGGGAATGCTGCCCCTCCTCGCCAGCTGGGGATCCCTGCTGCAGTCAGGATGCACCTGGAGCCTTCAGGCTGCTGTCCTCCAAAGCAATGCTCATCTTGCCTTGGATTTGCTGGTGCTGCCAAACTCCAGTTCATTTATTTAAGTGCTAGTAGGGAAAATAGACGTCTGCAGCAGCCCTGAGCACTGTAGCAATGAACTCCACAGTGATTTTAATAGTTTTCAGGTAAGGGATCTTGAATGGGGCAGAGGCCTGTCCCCTGCTGTGAAGCTTCAGCAAACAGGACTGGGGTAGAGGTGAATGCTGAAGAACCCAGAGCCCAGGCTTGTCCTGCTGGTGGTGGGTTCCCCTTGGGAGCTCATAGTTGGCTCTTGGTGTGCTGGTAGTAGCGTGTGTGCTTGGACCACTCACTCACTTGTGCTGTTACCAGGAGGTCCCAAGGCACTGGAGAGTGCAGGGACCTGGTGTAGCTGTGACCATGCTGTAGCTGGTGGGTGAGAGCTGGGTGTGCTGGGGGTGGTCAGTGACTCCTAGAGCAAGAGCAGGGCTGGAAAAGAGGAGCTTGGGAGCTTTGTCTCCACCCTTGCTGCTCCTGGGACCTCATGGGATGCTTTCCCCTCCAGAGCAGCCATGGGTAGTGGTTCAGTTCGGCTTGTGTAGGAGCCACAGCTCATTTGTTGCCTGGGCTCTCCAGGGCATCCCTATCTCAACGGTGCACCATCCCAGAGCAACAAGGCCCTGGAACAAGGTGTGTTCCACATGTCACGCTGGCAGGCAGCTCCTCTGCCTGGGCTCGGTGTTGTGGGCACTCGAAGCCACGTGGGGATGCTCAGTTGGGGGCCGAATGATGATGATTGGGAGAGCTGCTGCCAACTGCATCTCATGAATTGGTACAGCACAATGTAGAAAAAAACAAGCCGTGAAATACTATTGCTACTAAAGTGTCCCTTTTTAAATACACTGATACTGGTAGTTTTCTCTTAATTACTCACTAATACACTACAAATGAATTATGGTGCATTTTGCAAGGTTGATGGATTCCTTGTAAGAGGAGCAACCCCTGGACCATGGGCTCTGCAGTCTCAGGAGGGAGGAGAGAGGATCCCATCTCTCTGCAGGGCCATCAGGAGTCGCATGTCCCACCAGTCCTCACGGGCTCACCGCGTCTCATCCAGTTCATAGGACCTGCTGCCACAGCCTGAACACCAGCAAGGTCTGTGGTCACACACTTAAAACCCGGGGAGGGGCAATCACTGTCTGCATACTGTGTGGACGAGTGCTGCCAGGGCCCTTCAGCCTCCCACCTGCCTCCACAGGTTTCTTTTGATAGCAGCACATTTCCAAACCCCCTCTCCAGTGTGGTGGTTCCTCCAAAGAGGAGACGTTTCCCAGCTGCTGCCAGAGGTTATGCACTGTTTTCCTTTGCTCCCAAGGCAAAAGGGCTCTGGTGTCTGAGTGTGAGCTGGTAACAGCAGCAGCTACCTTGACCTCAGCAGGCATGGAGCTGGCACCTCCGCTGGGGCTGCTGCTGTTACCTCTGCCCGGTTCCTGCTGCTCCTGTGCAGCACCTTCAGGTTTGCACCCTTGGATCCCATCTGAGCAGGGTGTTGGAGTAGCAAGCTGTGATTTCCATGCCACAGTCAGCTGCAGCTCCCCTGAGCAGCCCTGTGTTTTGGTGTTATTAAGTCTGTTGGTGTTAATTCCCTGCCATCACCAGGCAAGAGCCGGCTTCGCAGCCCGACCAGCACGGTGCAGGAACACGAGAATAGGGAGCCTTGTGCCTTTAAAATAAAATAAATAAAAATAAAAAATAAAAGCCCATTACCATTATTGAATAAAATACCAACAATTTAAAAAAAAAAAAAAACTCTTTTAAATATTGTTGCTGCATTTCCAGCTGTTAAAATTTTCTGTATTTAGTTATCATAACAACAAAGTGCTGCGGCTGATTTGAGCAGCGGGGCGGCAGCACCATTATTCAGAAGGGCTTTAAGCGGTTGGGTTTTCTTCCTCGCAGTGGTGCTCTCTCGCCTATTCAAAGTCCCTTTGTTGCCTTGGCACCTCTGGCTGGGGCTGTGGAGGTGGCACCCGCGCGTTGGCAGAGGGCCCTGCCAGCGCTTGGCAACACGGCTCCGGCAGGATGCCGGGAGCAGGGCAGCACTGTGTCTGCCGAGAGTGAAGCTGAAAGCTCTGCTGCTTCACAGGGAGGCCTCACGTGGCAGAGTTCATGAGGAGGAAGGAAATGGAGCGAGTGAGACCCGGGATGCTGCTGCCGGGAGCGCTGTATAGAGAGGTCTTCTGGCCCAGCAGAGCCCATGGGTGCTGGAGGAGGCAGATGTGCCTGCAGGCAGGTCTGGGAGGGCAGGAGAGGATGTGCTGTGTTAGCCGTTTGACAAGACCGTCCCTAGCCTGAGTGCAGAGGCATCGGAGCAAGGCAGAGGTGGTAGGGAATGGGTGCAGGGAGTGAGCTTCTGGAGGCAGGATCCCCATGCTTGCTGGTTGAGCTGGATAAACGATGTTACAAAGTGCACAAAGTCATGTAGCTTGCTCCTGGCCTCGGGATCGCAAGTGGCAGTGGAGAACAGCTGGGTAAAAGACAGGATAGGGCCTGGCAGCCCCCCTGCAGCGGTGTGTTGAAGGCAGCTGGTTGGGGTATCTGAGGTTCACGTGAGAATCATGAGGTTAGATGATTGCTGAGCACTTGGTTTCATCACCCCAAGGTGATGGGGATGGAGAAGGGGGCAGAGCACCTGGTGTGGGAGCTGTGGTGGCTGGAGACACAGGAGAGGCTGAGGGCAAGGGTGCAGCAGAAATCCTTTCTTTAGGAAAATACTATCTTAGTGCCATCTCCCCGGGTGGTGAGGGGTGGCAGAGAAGTGAAAATGTGTGGAAAGACTCTCATAAACATCCTGAGTGGATGGGCAGAGCCAGGCTGCTACCATGCATCCCCTGGGCACAAGAGGAGCCGGTGAGCCTGGTGGGAAGGACCTGCAGGGTAACACAGGCAGGGGCCCTGGGAGGAGGTGGCAGGGCTGGCAGTGACATGGCCTCTCAACCATTGCCTTTCAGGTGCTGGACCACATGAGTCTTATAAACAGGAGTAACCAAATTGTCCCAGGCTTCCCGTGGCAGCGTGTTCCCCCAAAGGTTACCTCCAACCAGCGCCACGTTGTGGGTAATGAGATGCAAATTGATAGCAAGACAATGAGGCTGTCTTGTGAGCCCTTCCGACGGGCCACTGTTTAAAAGTCAGCCTGATTGCCTCGCTGGCAATTTGCATAGCATTAACCAGAGAGATTTTCTTTTTAAACTTGAACTTTTTTTTTCCAGAGGTCACCTCAAAGTAATTACAGCTCCAGCGCTGCTTCACAAAAGAGGGCTCTGCAGTTGTGACGGCAGGGTTCGAGTGCGAGGAGGAGACTTCCCTGGTGCTGCAAAGAGAGAGATCTTGTCCATGTTAACTCAGGAGTGATTTTGCGCTCGCAAAGAGCCCCGTTGGTGTACGCAGATGCTGAGCGCTGTGTCTGCTATGGGAGACAGCAGTAGCAGGGCTCGATCCCCAGCATGTGAAAGGGATCAATCCCCTCTTGTTGCCTTCAGTACAGGGACAACCTCCACCTGGGTCTCAAATGTGGCTTTGCTATGCTAGAAGGAGATGGGGCAACCCCATTGCCGGCTTGGGTTGCTGCATGAAGAGTGTTGGCAGAGCCAGACCCTGGGGTCTCTGTACCTTTTCCTTCACCAGGACTTAGTTCAAGTGGGTATTTCAAGGCGCTGTCTTTAAAGTCAGTGTAAAAGCAACCGGAGACCTCAGCCAAGGAGGACATGAGAAGTGGCATCAGGCCGCTGTGGGCACAGTGTCAGAGCTGCTCTGCTCTGACCTGGGTCATTTGCTTTTGCAGTTGAATTCCCTGGGTTCAAACCGGGCTGATATCTGCTTAGTGTTGCAGTCGGACTATGTGACCACTGTACATCCCTTCCACCGGAACCATGCCATTCTATTCTGTTCTACTCTGTTTCCTAGCAGGTTCCTAGCTTAGCCTAGGTCTTCGCTAACCCATTCAGTTTGATGAAGGTAAGGAGCACTGCTTTCCCTGGGCAGACCTGCCAGCCTTGAGCAAAGGCAAATGGTGAGCTTGGAGGGAGCCAGAGCTGCACTCTCTTCCCCAGCCAGCAGGCACGAGGCTCTTGAGAGGCTCAGCTAAGCCGATGCAAATCCATGGCCAGGCAGAGCCTTGACACAGCACCTCTCATTGTCAAGGCTGTCAAGACCGTATGTTCTGTGCACATGTGTGCTCTGTGCACAGAGGCCCTGGCTGGACATGGGGTGGCCCTTCAGGTGGTGTCTGCTGTGATGTTTGGTGGATGGGGTTTGTGCCGGTTCTGCCACAGCACAAGCGATCCCTGCAAGGCAGCAGGTTTGAAGAGCCAGCTGGATGGTTTTATGACCATTAATATCATTTGTAGTTATGCGGGCCGTGGCTATGATACAAATAATTAAATCTCATGCTTCACAGCATCAGCTGATCGCTTGCTGCAGTCAGGAGTGAAGCTCCTACGCAGAGTGTGCACAACTCATTAACTCTGATCTAGGGGCTGGTTTAGATCTCCTTCCTCTTGCTTGCTCCTCAGTTTCCTTCCTCCCAGCTGCAGCTGTGAGGCTCAGCACCAGGGTACCCCTCCCCTTCTTCTTCACAAAAGCCTAGTAAGAGTTGTCCTCTGAGGTCGTTTGGCATGGATGGAGACAGGCCAAGCATGAGTCTTACCCAGGCTTCCTGCTGACATCTGTCTGCCCAGCCATGTCCCAAGCACCCTGGCCAGGTGGTGCTGGGAACCTGGGGCCTCCCAAGTTCCCCTTGGTTCTCCCTTTGCTGATGTCAGAGGCTGGAGATGCTCAGTGGAGCAACCTGCTCTGAGGAGCATCCCAGTTGCCATTTGTCTGCAGGGAAATATGCCTGCATCTTCTGCTCCTGCCCTACAACCTTCAGGCCATTTGCTGTTTGCCTCCCAGCTTCCGCCAGCCCTCAGATCCTGAATCCTTGAGATTTTTCCCTCTGAGCTGTGATGAAGTGCTCATTGTACCCTACCAGGCCTGTGTGTGGCCATGGCCTCATCTCACAGCGTTCTTCAGCCTCCTCCTCCTCCTGTTGCCTGGAGAGGCTCCTCCTTCCAGGCTGAAGCCAGCTGGATGCACACACATCATCTCCTTCCTCTGTAGCATCCTTCTGTCCTCACTATTAGTGTGTTCCCTGAGATGACAGGCCGTGGAGCAGAGCTCACAACAGCCCTCCAGGTTTGTCAGCAGCTCTAACGTCCTTGTCATCTTCTTCATTCCCTGAGCAGCCCTTTTCCAG
Organism: Forpus xanthops; assembly: GCA_032466535.1. Taxonomy (NCBI): domain Eukaryota; kingdom Metazoa; phylum Chordata; class Aves; order Psittaciformes; family Psittacidae; genus Forpus; species Forpus xanthops. The sequence continues at coordinate 10,845 of JASSUY010006767.1, forward strand.
GACAACATCCCTGCAAAGCGTGTGAGGATGAAGACCAGCACTGCAATGGCACTGGGAGATTGAGCAGTGCTGCCTTCGCAGGTCCCTGTGGCACTGTCCTGCTTGGCTGGGGACAGCAGAGCTGCTGCCGTGGCTCTGTGCCTCACCAGGGGAATCAGGGAGAGAAAACTGAGCAGAGGATATTTTTATATTTTTCCTTCTTCTTTTTCCTTTCTCTTTCCTCTTTTTTTTTTAATCCATTCCTAAAGATTGAGTATAATCAGAGCTAATCAGAAAATTATGAGCTGTCTGATTGCTGATTAGATTCCTAATGTTAATATAGTCAAGAAGCCTCTCTTAGTGTTGTATTTTAAGAGAAGTGTAAAAATAACGTCTCAGAAGGAGCAAGCCGGAGCTGCTGGAGCAGCAGGGAACCCAGCAATGGCTCAGCAAAGGTGAGGGGAGGGACAGGACCTACCCAAACTAGAACCAGGTGTCTTGGCTTCCAGGGGGCTGCAGAGCTGGGGAGGAAGAGCATAAAGCCAGCCCTTCCCACAGGTTAGTCCCTGCACACATCCAGGCATAGGAGCTGTACTGCTTTGCTCTGGATGCTGGTCTGCAACTTCCTTTCTCGATTCCCTTACCAGCAAAGAGCATCTTCCCTGGTAATTTTGTTCATGCATCTCCCAGTGTTGTGGTCATCTGCTGCTGCAGGCAAAGGGCAGCCTCAGGTGATGGTGAAAGGGAGCCCAGGATGTGTCCAGTGCCGGTGAGTGGAATGGCACATCCAAACCCAATGCTGAGCAGCTAGCTGAGAGCCAGCATCGTGCAGGGGATGTTTCAGCCAGAGCGTGGCATGCTCTAGTGGGGTGTCATGGGTTCAGCAGCAGCAGTCATTTTTCTTTAAGCAGTAGCTGGTGAGCACTGTGGTTTGGATTTTCGGCT
>JASSUY010006768.1:0-65674 GCA_032466535.1 Forpus xanthops
GCTCTGCTGAGCGGCCCCGCCGGGACGGGACGGCTCGGGCTCGGGCGGCCCCGCAGTGCCTCCGCAGAGCCCCGCCGCAGCGGGAGCGGGTTTGTGCCGGTGACTTCTATTTAATTGTGTTTTGTTTTTTTTAATACGTTTTTTATTATTATTTTTATTTTTTTATTATTTTTAACGCATCTCCGGTCTCCACTCAAAATGGCTGAGAGCTGACTCGGCTCCCCCGGATCCGCACGCTTCGGCCGGCTCCTTCTGGCTGCCCGCCGCCGCCTCGCCCCTTCCCTTCCCGGCGGGGCCGGACCGGGAAAGGCTCTCGGGCAGCGTCCCTCCGCTCCGCTGCATTGTTGCCTCCCCCCGGCCGGCCATGAGACCGGGCTAGGGCTGTGTGTGCCGTGTCCGTCCCCCCCGCCGGACGCCTGTTCCCCCCCAGCCCCGTGGGAAGCCGGAGCAGGTTGACCGAGGGCCGCGGGGTTTCGCTCCCCCTTGGCAGAGCCCATCCTCTGCCATCCCCGCGGGGCGCTGGACGAGGCTGCTCGGGGCTGGGATTTGCTCTGAATGACCGAGCTCTCCCATTCAAGACCTCGCTGTCTCGAAGCAGGCGAGAGGTTGGCTTTTTTCCTTCCCCTTTTTTCCCCCCTGTTTTGCCTGTTCCCCCCCCCCCTTCCTTTTTTCCTCTGCTGCTCCCCCGGGTGAGAAGCGAATCTCGGGGGCCGCGGGGAGAATTCGTTATTTCTGCCATCGTCATCGTCACTATTAGTATTATTTTTTTTTAACCTTCCTCCTCTTCCCATTTTGGATCTTAACCCTTTGATCCGTTTCCTTTAAAAGACTCCGATTCCCAACTCCCATCGGGGGAGAGGGAGGAGAAATACTGGGGATTAAAAAAAGGAGACCCTGAGCGAGCGAGCGAGTCCGCTCTCAGCTGATAGCCGGGTTGGTGGGGAACAAAAGTCCCTTTAAAATATTGAATGTCAGTTGCTAAACCTAAGAAAAGAAAAATCTGATCCGGAGCGCTAAATTTAGGAGCTTTATATGGAACTTGGGCTCCGCTGCTGGATTTTGTATGGATTTTTTTCAACCTTTGGTAAGTTTCAATTCACCTTCTCGGGTAAAAAAGAAACAAATGGCTTTTAGGGGTGGGTTAAGACTCGGGGCTGTAAATCCTACGCTATCACGTTGGGGGTTTTTAACCGTTTGTGTCGCTCGCTGTAATGAAGCGGCGGTGGGGATGTCACGTTTTCCCGCTGGAGATTCCTAGAGCGCTGCTCGGTGGGTTTGTTTTGTCCCCGGTTTTAGGGATCCCTGGGGTTTATTATTCACTGTGTGCTGCGGGGCAGGGGGAACCCGGCCGTTCACCCCCAGGCTTCCCCTTGCAGGGAGGACAGACCCCCGCCTCCGCCCGTAGACCGTACTGAGCGACCGAAGCGGGTTGGGGGGGGAGAGAACGTCGCCAGAGGCTGCCGGCAGAGATGGCCGAGAATTGGAAGAACTGCTTCGAAGAGGAGCTCATCTGCCCCATCTGCCTGCACGTCTTCGTGGAGCCGGTCCAGCTGCCCTGCAAGCACAACTTCTGCCGCGGCTGCATCGGGGAGGCGTGGGCCAAGGAGTCGGGCTTGGTGCGGTGCCCGGAGTGCAACCAAGCTTACAACCAGAAGCCCAACCTGGAGAAGAACCTGAAGCTCACCAACATCGTGGAGAAGTTCAACTCCCTCAACCTGGAGAAGCCCCCCTCCGTCTTGCACTGCGTCTTCTGCCGCCGGGGCCCTCCGCTGCCGGCCCAGAAGATCTGTTTGAGGTGCGAGGCTCCGTGTTGCCAGTCCCACGTCCAGACCCACCTGCAGCAGCCCTCCACGGCTCGGGGCCATCTCCTGGTGGAGGCGGATGATGTGCGGGCCTGGAGCTGCCCCCAGCACAACGCCTACCGCCTGTACCACTGCGAGGCCGAGCAGGTGGCCGTCTGCCAGTTCTGCTGCTACTACAGCGGGGCCCACCAGGGACACTCGGTCTGCGACGTGGAGATCCGCCGCAATGAGATCAGGGTGAGTGCGGCCCGCGTGGGCACAGGGGTTTGTCGGGGACAGGGAGAGTACCTCCCGCCCTTGGTGCCCTTTCGCCTCTTCCCCAGAGGTCTGTGTTTGTGTAGTCCTACACAAAACCCACCCCATTGCCGTTCCTCCTCCACCCGGTCCCCCCCGTGGCGGACATGTTAGGTGGCCTCCCCAGCCCAGTGGTGACAGAGCCCATGGGTGCCGGGGGCTCTCTGAGGAAGAACGTCTCTGCTGGGAGATCTTTGGAGCCCTTCAGCCGTAGGACCTCATGCTGTTTGGGTCTGGGCTGTGAGGGGAAGGGTCGAGGCTGTGAGCCAGGGGGGTTTGAAGTGGTCATGTCCCCGGTTCCTGACAGGGTATGCGGCCACTGGGGGGAAGGCAGAGGAGCTGCCCACATCTGAGGTTGAGTTGCCCCCGGATTGGGCTCCTTGGGGGCACAAAGCGGCCGCAGACGCAGACCCCATCCATTGTAAGGCCTGTGAATGTCAAACTGACAGCTCTTCCCACCGCCATCCCCTTCCTCTGGCGATGAATGGCTCCGTGTCAGAGACCCCTGGCTTCTTGCTAGCCAGGATTGGGGTGTTTTGGCCAAATAATGGGGTTGTATTAGGGGACACAGGGCTGACCCTCCTTTCCTAAAGCAGCATGGGGCGTAACGCTGGATTCGAGGGAAAGCAAATGTCTTTCGCTGGTGGCCAGGCCATCTGGCAGGAGCTTTCACCCTTGGTTCCCCACCCTGAAGTTCGTGGTGGGCATTTAACAGCCTTGCCATGACCCCACCACCACCTTCCCCCCTCCCAGGGCTGCCCCTCCGCTCCCCTTCTGACCCTTCGCAAGAGGCCCGGCGCTTGTCCACCGAATAAATATTTAACAATGAATTGAATGGTGATTACTGTAAAATGGGGATGATTTCCTGTGTATTTTAATGTTGCCAAAATGAGTCACCATTTAGCAATAAAAAAAACCCCAAGAAGTCATAAATAAAAATTGCAGTATAATTACTTTCCAATTGGATGGCCAGGCCTGGGCTGGGCTGGGGGGGCAGCTCTGTGCAGAGAGGAGCCAGCCTGAGCTCACAGGAAGGCTCTTTTCCTCTCCAGGGTTTTTGGGGGAAAACCGGAGCCCTCTGCAGAGGTGGCAGCAGCTCCGCCACGCACACTCCGAGGGGAAAGACCCAGCCTGGCTCTTGGAGAAGTGCTTTCTTGCTTCTATTTATAGGGAGGCATCTTGCTCTCCCTCTGCCAGCGTGGGGAGCCACCCCGGAGGGCCGGACAGGGCTGGCGTGTGCATTTCCCGGGAGCCTTAGCCAGGGACCAAAACTGTTTTTCCAGGTCCTTTTCCAGGACACTTTGATCTCATCTGTTCCCGCTCTCGCTGAGTGGGGTTTTTTTTGTTGTCACTGCCGTTGTTATGGCTCGCTGTTCGCTGCTCCTTGCGGATGCACGCTGCTAATGACCTGGCAGAAAACTGCCACGGGCTAAGGCTGGGTTTTGGCGATGGCTTGGAGTGTTAAGGTATGTGGCCAGGCACCTAGAGCATCGGGCGGCTGTAATGTAGGGCTGCAGAATTATTTGGTGACCTTGGCCAAATCCCTGGGTACCTCCATCGCAGCGTTATCTTAATTTCCTTTCTCTGTGGTGATAAGCTTGTCTCTTCCCTCTGGGCGCGTGGCTCGGTTGGGTGCCGGGGCAGTGGAGGACAGCGCGAAGCAAAGGACAGCACAAGGATTTCCCCCATCCCGGTAGTTGAAGCAGTTTGTCCATGAGTGGAGTAGGGAAGAGCCCACAGGAAAAACACCTGATAGGTTGCTGAGGGCTCCCTGCATGGCCTTGGCCAGGTCTCTGGTTGAAAGCTGCCCCATGCCAGCCAGTGGCTCTGTTGGTTCCTGAATTAGGGTGCGTGTGCTCAGCTGGTGATGGCTTCCCTCCTGTGGGAGCCAGGTCCAGGATTCCTGGCTGCTTGCTCACCCCGCAGCAGTAAGGCACTCTTGGAGCATCCCAGGAAAGGACAGCAGGGACTGGGGGGTGGATGAGTAACACTGGGCTCGGGAGGTCCGGGGGAGGCCCCGTTGTGAGAGGTTTGTTCCATGCATGGGTCGTGTTCAGGAAGCCGTTAATTGAGAAATGAGTCAAAGTTTGGAGGCTCAGGGCCCTGCCTTTGGCACAGGGGACTTGTGAGTGTGGGGGTGGTATGACCCAGTGTGGTTGGGGTGGCCCTGTAGCTCAGAGGAGGGACAGGAGCCTGCAAACATGCTTCCCATAAACTCACCTTCTTTAGCATTCTTGACTCCAGCTCTGCTGCTGGCCCACCTTAAAGGACATCTTACCCAGGTTGTGGTCTGATTTGAAGGGGAAAAGGTGCTCAACGCTCCTTGGGGACAGCACCAGTGCTTTCTCAGCTGTAAGCTGGCAGTTAGGGTAAGAGAGCTTGTGCTGGCAAAAGGAGCCCGAGGTGTGTGTCCGCAGGAGAAAGGAGGGTTTCTGTGGAGGGCTGGCTGGAAGCAGAGGTGCATGCTTGGTGGCTTTGGGGGCTGCTCGACATTAGGTGCTGCACAAACCCGCAGAGCCCTGGCTCAGAATTGGTTGAACTCCACAGTGCAACCGTAATGCAAACAGTAAATAAAATGTGGTTAATCTTTCTTTCGTGGGCGTATAAAGCGCTTACCTCGCCATCCCCCCCCCCCCGTGAGATGTTTTCTCCTTTGTTTCCTGTTTTTGTCGTGCTCAAAGAGGAGAGGGGAGGGAAAAAAAAAAAGGCCAGCAACCCACCCTCTTTTTTCTTTCCTTTTTCTTCTTGTCCTTCTGTTTGCATCAAGGTCTCAAAACGAAACATTCTTTCTTCCATCTTTGCCTTTGCTGCCCCAGGCGCCTGCCTCCCGCCTGCATGGGGAACCTGCTGTCTGCCTCGGTTGGGGGGACCTGCTTCCAGGGTTGGAAAAGAAAGTTGCTCCAGTGTGAGGCTGATGTGTTGCTTTTATTTATTAGGGTAAAAATAGATTGCTGGGGTTGGAGCGCAGGTCAGAAGGCAACAACCAAAGAAATGGACTAATTTGCAGGTTATTGCCATGTTAGCCACATCTTTGTGTGGGACATGGTCGATTGGGGCCAGGTATATCAGGGCTTGCTTGGGGATGTCTCAGCTGCCTGTCCTCAGCTGGAGGTGCCACCAATGGAAGAGGGCTTGGAGGTTTTGTTTCAGGGGATGGAGATAGACTTCCCTCTGACCTAGCTTGCGGCATGGTTTTGAGAAATTGGGAGAAAATCTCTCTGCATTCTGAAGGTCCCTGTTGGTTTTGAAAATTCAGAGGGAGAAAACGTGTTGTGGTGCTGAGACCTGTGGGAAAACATTGAGGATCGTCCTGCAGGCATGTAGGAGCAGCACCCAGCGCTGACTGTGGATCCGTGCCCGTTTGGCAAATCAGGGGACAGGGACTGTGCTGTGGAGTCCATCTGTTCTTGGTGGGTTTGGGCTTGCTTTCTTGGCAGCACCTTGGATAAGGCCAACTCGGGTGCTTTCTGGAGTATGGGAAAGTGAAGTGAGCACTTGGTAGGAGCACAGGAAGAAATGAATCTCAGGTCTGTACCAGAAACTCTGATCTTCTGCCAACATTGGCTGCCAGCCCCAGTGCAGGGATGGCCTGTGTGCTTTTCCTACCTGTCCCAGCTGATTGCTTCTGTGATTCAAAAGCTTTATGTCTCTAGAGTGAAAAGCCACCAGCTTTTCTTTGCTAGCCAGCCCTGACACCAAAGATGCCTTCCCTATTTGAAACAAGTCCCATCTCACATCCCTGTGCTGCCATCTGTGCCAAGGATGTTTTGCTGGGACCTATGGAGCCCCACTGGTGGGGTGGCTGGGGTCGACTCCACTGCCCCGCTCTGGCTTGAACTGCTGTAGGTTGTTTTACTCTGAAACAGGTTTGGTAACTTGTGATGGGCTGAATTTTTACAGGCTTACTTATTTTCCAGATGACTTGATGAGGAGCGTGGCACGCAGCGCACCAGAGGCATTGTGAGCACAAGTGCCCAAGTGCTCGAGCGTTAATTTAGCTCTCATGACTGTAGATGGTGTGGGCTGGTGTCTGGCAGGCATTCCTTATGGCACTCTTTGAACACACTTGGTCCCCATATGACTTTTGCAGTAGGTCCTGTGAAGCTGGAAATGTGCAGGTTCTCTCTGTGCTCTCCATCTGAGCCTCTACCAGCACCCCAGAGCTGAACTGCCAGCCCAACCTAGGGTTTTGGTCACCTAATCCAGGTTTTGCCCGTGCCCTACTTCCTGCTCAGGAGCCTCAGGAGACCAGTGCCAGGCTTCTAAATGTGACTGATCATTGTGCCCTGGGATGCTGTCAGTTGGTCAAGCCACTGTGATGAGTAATGAGTTCTTAAGCCTTGGGCAGTGGCAGAAATCCCAGCACCCACCTAGCCTCGTGTTCTAGCTCTGTGCCATTCATCACCATCAATCTGTCAGGCTTCACTGTGCTGTGGTGTTGGGGGCAGTGGGAGATGTCAGTTCAGACTGAGTGCCTGTGCCTTCAGTTTGAGAGGTCTCAAACCCATCTGGTTTTGCTGACCAGTGGCAGTGTGTACTGTAGCAGCCCCAGGTCTCTGGCTGAACTGGGGCAGTCTTCTGCCTCCCCAGGATTGGATTAAGGGCTTTTCCCCACTGCTTTCTTGCTAAGCTTGAGCATTTTCCTTGCCCTTAGCCCATCAGGTTGCCAGTGGTGCTTGCTCTAGGCCTGCAGCTGCAAGTCTTCTGTGTAGAGTTAATCTGGGAAGTGACAGCGGAGATGGAGGATGCTGGGAGGCAGCCTGGTGGGTTTGAGTGGTAAGGAGGAGGCTTGGATGGAAGGGACAGCCTTGGTAAAGGAGAGGAGTAGGACAGGATCTGCAGCAGAGAATATGCTTTTCCCATGGGATAAATGCTATGTGGATGGGTGCTGGTGAAGCGTGAGGTGGAAGGAGGAGAGAGAAAGAGAGGTTCATCAGAAGACCTTGAGCTGTTTTGCAAGGAACTGACAAACTGTAGCCCAGGCTTACCCCTGCAGTATATAGGGGTTGGAGGTACTTTGCAGGTGGGGATCTCCAGCTACACAGCCCAGAGCTTTCTTCCTTGAAGCCCTCCCTCAGTGGTGGCTTTGAATGAGCTCCTGCATCAGGGTTGTCCAGGTCTGCTCTCTGAACCAGGAGTTGTAAGCTCAGTGTTGGCTGGTGATGAGGGCATAAGAAACTTAGCCCAGACCCTTGTTTGATCTAAATCCAACACATGATATTTACGTAAGCATCATGTGGCTGCTGGCATGGAGGTGTGCAGCATACTGCTGTCCTCAAGCGGGCGAGCATGGTGGAGAAGTAGCGAAGACATGGACTGCAGTGTGACACCCTGGACTTTCCTCCACCTCCCGTCCTCATAGGAGCCTGGGTGAGCCCTTTTGAGGAATGCAGGAGTCATGCCCTTCTCCTCACTCCAGCAAAGCGCTGTACGTGAGCTCTTCTGTGTGCTTGGCCAAGCCTGGTCCTGCCAGAGATGGGGTCCGTAGCCTCTGTGCTGCTCTGGTCCTCGCCTCTGGAGTTGAGGAGTTGCCTCTGTCCCCATCTGAGGAGAGGGGGAAGCAGAAGGGGGCCTGGTGGAGGGGGTGGGAGGAGAAGACAGATTTCCATGTCTCACAAAGGGCACAAGCGATCAGATTCATGCAACTGCCCAAGAATAAAGAGGCTCTCACAGTGCTGGCTGCCCTGACCTCTCTCCTCTCTGCTCCAGAGGACAGCGTGTGACCACACAGGGATTTCTTAGCTGTGCTTCAGAGGGAGGCAGCGGTTTTGTATCCCCAGCTCTGTCTGCAGCTTGCCTTGCAGCATATTGGCCTATTTTTTGCTCGTTACCTATCTGTTTACTGGAAATCTTGGAACATGGTGGTAATTTCTTCCTTTCTTCTATTTAATTTCATGTAATTGTTTGGGGTTTGTTTTTTCTTCTTCTTCTAATCTGACACTGAAATGGGACTGAGAGCAGCAGTGCTTCCAGAGCAGGGACAAAAGTAACCAGGAAACACAGGGCAAGAGAGGAGGGATCGACACCGAAACAATGAAATAGCCAAGCAAGGAAAGACTGAATACTCAATAGCACAAGCCTTTGCAGAAATGCCTGGCTAGTGCAGCATTTTACAATCAGCTTCTGTGCTGGGCTGGCCTGCAACTGTAGTGTGATGGGGGAGGAATGCTTTGAATTAGCTGGATGCCAGAATTAATTCTGTCAGAATTCAAATGTACATGTATGTATGGATTTATAAATAAACACTTGGAGCCAGATTCTTGTTTGCCACGCAGGCTCCGGGGCACAATCCGGTCTGGCTTGGCTTGTTTTCTTTAAAAAGCTATAAAATGCTATGGCTCTGGGTTAGGTTCTGGTGACTTTGTCTACTTTCTGTGTTTATCAGCAGCCCGTAGCCTCAGGAGATGCTGGTTTGGTCAAAGAAATGGGGATGGCTGGGAGGAGTCAGAGCTGCTGAGCTTGCCTGTGGTGGTAGCCAGGTTTCTGCAATGAACTGATAGAGAAGATGGGGCAGATGCTGCGGGACCAGTGGGGAGGTGTGGAATGATGTCCTGCCCTTCCCTTTCCTCCATGGAAAAAGGATTGATAGAGGCAGTCACTCTTCCTGTATCCCGAGCTACAGCCAACACACTTGGGAATGGGAGGAAGAGAAGCCTTGATCCCAAATACAGAGGGAGGGGTGGTTATTTACAGGCACGAGACTCTGGATGCATGCAAGAGTTTTTACATATGTCCCCCAGATGAACTCAGGAAAGAGGTTCCCAGCCCTGAATCCTTTCTGATAAGGACAGCTTCAGCACGTTCTTGCCAGAGGATCGTGGTTGTCCCTTTTCTGTCTTCTGATTCACTTGTGATGGTAACATGAGCAAAGTTTCCGGCTCAGAGCAGTCTCCACTTCACAGTGGTGCCATCTCTGTGACGCACACTCAAAGTCATCTGCTGGGATGATGTACCAGAACTGTAAAAAAAAAAAACCCAACCTGAAGCCAACCTGAATCAATTTAATTTGTGTTCCTTCTCTTCCCCTACCTGTCCTTCCTCAGTTCCTTGGTGTGTGGATGCTCTGGGGGAGCCGGATCCAGAGCAGGCTGGGAAGAGCTGAGCTGCGGATGGCTCCAGATGAGGCAGTTGGCAGGGAGTGATGTTCCGGATGGCTGTGTCTCTGAAATATGAGTAAACGTTGTCAGACTCTTATGATCTGGGGCTTGGGGAGGGCTGATCTGCACTTTCCTCCTGCTACCCATCTCTCCATGTGTGGGATCCCCCATTTGCTCAGCATCACCCAGTTTCCTCTCCCTTACTGAGTGACCTGGAAGCTTCATCCTAGAGCTTTGGAGAAAGGGAAGGAAAATCCCTTATATCCTAATGGAGGCAGTGTTTTCTCTTGCTGTACAACAGCTTAATCCAAACCCTCATTTGAGCCAGTTATTGTGTGGCTTTAAAACCCCGTCCCCTGGAAACTAGTCTCCCACCCCCTTCCTTCTCATTCGATCCCGGTCGGTGGAGCCCCGCTCCAGGGTTTGGTGCTCGGCCACACGCAGACACAGATCAATCGCGCTGGGGGGTGGGTTGATATTTCTGTGGCAATGGTTTTTATGGCTGGTTGCGGTTGTTGTTGGAGTCGAGGGGGTTGGCGTGCGCTCTAACGGGCTTGTGCGTGTGGCGGGGGGAGAGGGTAACGTGATCGCGTCCTTCTGCTCATTATCCTCTTGTTAGCAGCGGGGGCTGCATCCCTCTCCCCATCCAAATCCATACAGAGCTGCGGTGGGATCTGGTTTTCCCTGCAGGTGAACTCCTCTGTGCTCAGACAAAGGGCTGGGGGGTGCCGGTGCCTCCCTTTGTTCTCCTCCTGTCCTGGTGCACCCGCCTCCAACGGCAAAAAGCTCTTTGAAGCGCGCCTCTCAAATGGATGGAGCGGAATAAATGTGCTGTGAGGTCTCTGTCCCCTTCACAGACCCTTTGGGGATGGGAAAAGGGGGCACTCCCCCTTCCCTTGGGTATTGTACTAGTGATGGGGGTGGCCGGATCCGAGAGGGAATTACAGCTGCACCGTTGTGACTGAGGCCCATGAGCCCTCTTTGGGTCAGAGGTGGTTTGGTTGTAGGGATTGAAGATGGGATGTATAGAATGGGAGCACATCTTAGTGTTGTTTTCTTGCCTCTGCCTGCTGGCATCCTGCATGATAGGGCTTCCAGACAGGGGACTAGAAATAATGCCTTGTGTGTTGTGCGAAGACCGCCCCTTGCCAAGTGCATCCGGAGAGTGTGAGCCCAGCAGGAAAAGCCATGATCTGTCCTGCCAAGTATTTTGTAGCATTTTGCTTGTAACAGAGGCAAAAAAAGTCAATTTAATCCCTGAAACAGCCTAGCATCTGGGTAGTGAAGTCAGGGTGCTACCTTAAACTAGAGATAAGTGGAGGTGGAGGGACCTGCTGGGGAGTCAGAAAGTCTGTGACAGTGTAGGGATGCAATCCTGGAGACTCAAGCTTCCTTTGCTGGTGGTGACACCTTGTTGATCACAAACCTTGCTAGCTAACCCATCCAGGCACTTTCTCCCCTGGTCCTTGTCAAGGCTGGCTACTGCTATCATCTGTGAACAAACATCATACTAATCTTCATTCATCAAAGTGGTTTTGCAGCAGTCTGATAATACCAAGGTGACGAGCAGAAGCTAAACCTTCTTCTGCATGTTAAAACTGCCCTCTGGAACCTTCCTCAGGAAATGCTCCTCCTTCCCAAAACTCAAGGCCCAGCTTTGCAGGAGAGAGGAACACAGGAGGTATCCAAAAAGACAGCCTTTAAGCACACGCTGCACCCAGGAGCTGTAGCCACACACATTTGAGGAAAACCTTGTGCCTCTCAAAAGGCGGAGGCACAGAATGTCTGTTAGCTTGGGTGGAGGAAAGCAGAGGAGTGGGAGCACATGTGGCAACAATCCCAGGCCCAGGCATGTCCCATCCATGGGTGATCATCCTGAATCCCAGTCCTGCTGGCTGCTTTGCATCTGTGGAACTTATCTTTGTTCTGCCCGGTGGAAGGAGCAGGCCTTTAATGTTTTGAAGGTCAAGCAGAAATCAAGAGCTGGCTCCAAGGCACAGCTGTGCTAGCTTGCAGGTAAGGGGAAGCCACGATAGCTGAGCTCACAGACAGGTTTCTTTGTGGGTGCAAGCTTGCCAGGGGATGAGGAGCAGCTCTTGTTTGTCATTCTGCTTTAGAAAATGGCAGTGTGGTCACAGCTAGAAATGGCTTCTCTGGTCGTACCCTGCATGCTGGTGCTGCATCCCCAGTCCTTGTGTAGCTCTCAGCACATCCCATAATGTCTGTGCCTCCACCGCATCCTCCTTCAAAAAGGATAATGAAACTGGAAGGGGGAAGCAGTGCATGCTGGAGGCACCTTGGTCTGCCAGGCTTGATGAAGTGCTGCTGATCTGCTGGAGAGCTGGAGGTTTTTGAGGCAGGAGATGAAATGCCAGGTGGGAGGAAAGGGCATCTGGAGAAAGCTGCCTCATTTGGGGATGGGCTCACATGAATTGGCAGGACCAGAGTTGAGCAGAGCAGTTCCCCTGGCTCCCAGGGAGGATGGAGCTGACTGGGGTCTGAGCTGTCGAGTTCTGATCACAGAGTCAGACCTGGAAGATAAATGATACTTCAGGGGCCTGAGATCAATAATGTCAAAGGCTGGCCTGTAATCAGGTGAGATTAAAAACCAATGACAGGCCTCTTCACAGGGGCAGAAGTCAGCTCATTGAAGCAGAGTTTGCTCCTTTACAGTTATTTACTGGTGGTACCCTCATCCAAAACCCACCTTCCTGGGTTGTCCCCTGCAACATCAGCAGTTCCCCCCTCAACCAGTATCAACCAGATCCCGCAGGTCACCCCCTTTTCACTGGTCCCTGGCAGAGGAGAGGAAGAGAGGCTGAAGCAGGAAGTCACATCGATGCTGTGGGTACCATGATGTGCTGCATGTTGTAAAGATGCTTGGCTTTGGGGAGCACATTAGGAGTTTGGGAAATGAGGGCTGCAGGTGGCTCTTGGCTTTGTCCTAATATGTTGGGTTTGCCTGTCTTTGTCCACTGACAGCTGCACAAGTGCTGGGCAGGAGGTAAGAGAGTATGTGGTTGTACCTGTTTTGGTGGGCACTGGCATTGGAACTTGTCACAGAGGTGGCTTTTTCCTTGGGTGGGCACTGGGCAGGGAACTGTGGTTCTGTGTTCAGCTCAAGTGTGCTTCCCGTGGTCGGCAGCAGCTACAGTCTGGCTGAGGTGGAGAAGATAGAATTGATTTATTTGGAGGAACAAATTAAGATAAACTTGAGTCCCTTTTTAATGTGCATCCTTAAAGGAGTGCATGCGATGCTGCAGCTCCGCAGGGCAACACTGGGACTCCTGTGAAGGGCACTGGGAAATAGGATGTTGCCTCTCTTTCCTGAACATAAGGGCAATTAAAGGAGAAAGGGCTGTGCCATCTCCTGCTACCCTTCTGCACACATGGGGAGCTGGAGATGTGGCTTGCCTTTGCCCCGGGCTCCTCTTCCCCTTCCTCCCTGCTCCCCCACCCCTTCCCTGCCAGGAAGCCTGGCCTTTGTGTGAAGTGATGCCTCCTGACATCAGCCAGGCATCATGATTTCCTCCTTAGTGGGGAGGGTGAGCAGGAAGGAGAGTGCTGTGCTCCATCCGGGGTACTGAACAGTCCTGGCCTTGCTGGAGCATGGGGAGGCTGCATGTCTGGATGAGATGCCCTGGGGAGGTGGTTGCCCCCAGGCCCACCATTGTGGTGGTTTGGCAGCGCTTCGCCTGCTGAGCTGCTCTGGCTGAAAGCACCACTGCAGTGGTTTGCTTCTTGCTGTCTGTGACTGATGGCTTTGGTGGCATCTTTATTGGATACCTCTAGGGACACCGTGTTGGACTCTGTATCGCTAAAGCTTGGGCAGTGCTGGCCGCAGGGTCTTGCTCCAGAGGCAGTGGCCTCGAAGCGGAGAGGCTCACAGCAAGGCAGGAGCAGGGCTGACATCTCCTACACCTCAGCCCTGGGAGCATCTTGCTGTCCGTGTAGACACATCGCTTTTGGCAAGGGTAGGGTGCACCTCAGCCACAGGGGCCTTTGCAGGGTCGAGGCTCTTGGCTGCTCCTTGGAAAAGGGCTAATGCAACACATGGGAATTGGCCAAGCACTTGCCAACAAGAAGCTGTGCCTGGCAGGTTGCCAGGATCTTGGGGCCTTGCATCTCTTTAATTCGAGATGTGTTTACGGGTGGATGCCGGTTTGCATCTGGCTAGCTGGAAACTACAGGTCCCAGCATGCTCCCTCCTGTGTCACCTGGCTGCTGAGATCCAGCAGGAGCGTGGTGCCACGGGGATCGTAGTCTGGGTGCTCACTGCTGTGGGGTTGTGCTGCTGTGGGGAGGGGCACTGGTGCAGCATTGCTGGGCAGAGGCAGGCTGCAAGACACAGGGCTGGTCTCTGCCTCCTGCTTTTGTATCCTCCCACCACCCACTTGCTTGATGCAAGACCAGGTTGGCCTTTTCATGGCACCAGGCTGGGGGAGCGGATCTGGTCCTATTCTTACTCGTTTGCAATGTAAATATTTTGGTCCCGAGTACGTTGCTGGGAGCTGTGTGTCACAGTGAGGAGCATGATTCATTCATGCTGTTACTGCTCAGAGCACAATGAGGCAGCCTTGGGACTGGTCCCAAAGATTTCCTGTGATCGCGGCTGGTGGGGAATTCAGGACGTCACGTTTGAGTAAGTTGGAGCCCTCTCCGTGTGATTCCTGCAAGCCACACGTCCTGTACAATGCCCAACATGCCCTGCGTGACAAGATTACATGTTCAGGACTTGCCATCCCCAAAATGTGGTGGTTACAGGTGGCTTGCATTTCCAGCAAGGCAAAGAATGCCTAACAAGTAAAGCCTAACAAATAAAGGTACAAAGCAGTTCAAGTTCAAGCCCTGCTGCACATCAGGTCCCAGAGGAAGACCAGGCAGAGTTTCCCTGGTGGGGCCAGCACCACACAAGCATGTGTTTTAGAGACACATGGGACAACCCAAGGCAGGATGCTGGGTGGATGAGCCAGAGCAGTGAAGACGCCCCTCCATCCCTTGCTTCCACTGGTGATGCTCTGCTGCCAGAAGGCACCTTTGCTCTCCCATTTGGGTCACTGGTGCAGAAAGAGCTGCACCCTCCTCCCCGGAGCTGGTCCTTCTGTCCCCCTGTGTGTCGCTTCGTCCTCCCCACACCACTGAGAGGCAGGTGTGGGCTCTGCAGCCCCCGGATTCATTCTGGTATCCTTCGTTAGACACTGTTTGTTCATGCTGCATTTTTCTTTTTGCTGGCTTGTTTGGACACGCACTGGTACATTCACAGTGCTCAGGCAGTAACGTGAGTCTCTTTCCCATTAGGAAAGGGGCCAGGATCTGGGGGGGGCTGGGAGGGTGGCTTAAGTAGTAGTTTCTGAGATATTTCCTTCTGCCGCCACACCCTGCATGAAAGAGCAATATCCGCGGCTTCAGCTGCTATCGCAAGGCTCTGAACGTCTCTCTTTTAATATAGATTGGTATCATTTTGCATTTTAAAGTAAAAACACGCTGCAAGCTGCAGACAGCTGTCGGTTGGCAGCTTTGTTTGAACATCTGGTATTGCTGGGCTGCTGTTCAGCGCAATCTAACTATGGGATTCATAAAGATTATAATCCGGGCTTTCAGATTCTCAACAGCCACCTCGCAAAGAAAGATGGGGGAGAGAGAAAACCCAGCGGGGAGGCAGCTGCGGGGTCCTCAGTGTTCAGCCGGTTGTGATCATGGTTGGTCCCCTCTTGGGTGCAGAGGGGTGGATGGCACTGTGTGTCGCCCTGGCTGCCCACAAGTGCTGATGGGTTGCTTCCAGCCTGCAGAGCGCCGGGCGCTGGGGAGCTGTAGGAGTGCAAAGTTCTCTTCTTATTTTTTTTAGCTCCTCTTCCTCCCTTTTCTTTATTTGTTTCCAGCTTGTATGCTGAATCCAGTTGAGTCTCATACTCCCCTGGGTGGTGTCTGGTGCTGGCGAGCTGGAGCAGCAGATTCTGCCGAGGCTTTTGGTAGATGTTTGTAACAGTTGTCTGCAGCAGCAGGACTTGGTTTCTTTTCTTTTAAAGCAAGTGATGGAGGAGCCAAGGCTCAGAGTAAGCACCTCGGCATGTCGAAATCTCGTTTCCAAGAGAAATGGAGTCCTCTTTTCCTTGAAGCAGCCGAAAGGTTGAGATAACCACCTCTGTGAGCCCCATCCATCCCTCTGCGAGTCAGGCACTTTCCTTGGCACCTCTGAGAATTGAGCAGCCTCTAAGCCCCAAACGGGTTTTATAAATCTTGTTAGTTGATCTGCATTTTGCAAAGCTCTTTGAATCCAGCCTATTGACGCATAAGTCACCTTGACTTTCCGCAAGGCTTTGACTCCCAACTCACTTTCAGGCTCCATTTGTCAGTCGGAGGTGCACAAAAAAGTCCCCCCTTATCTTTATTAGAAAGGAAAAAAAAGGGCTGCCTGGAGAAGTGTAGCTGCACTCTAGTTGGTGCAAGCCAATAACAGAGGTGCATATAAACCTGTTCTGCCCTTGTTTGTGTTGATTTAACTTACCAGTACAAATTAAAATAGCCTTGAGCGGTTGGAAGTTTAACTAGATCAGTTGGGAGGGTGGGGGGGAAACAAAATCATGGCCTTTAAATCAAAGCAGGGTGTTCTTTCTTGTGCTGTCTGAGTCTAGAGAGGGGCTTTGTGCTGCCTGCACGGCCAGACCCTTTGTCTTTGGGTCACCAAATGAGATGGTGGTGGGGTATGTGGCTGCTGGTTGTTGCCTTTGCACTTACTGGTGCATGTGGGTATTGCTGTGGCTGCTCTGTCCTTGGTTGTATGGAATCCTCCCAAAACCTGCTTGTGCATCCGCATCCTCAAGCCAGGCTTCCTCCAAAATTAGGGGGGTAGGAAGCTGAAGAGGCTGTTGTTCTGAACTCAGGTCTTCCCATGGTAGGGCTGAGCCATGGTGCATGTGGAGTAGAGGCTTTTGGGCAGGGGAAAGTCAGCTCGGCCTGCAGTGGGAGGAAGGGTGGAAGAGGCTGGCTGTGTTTCACCCCTGTAGGGAGAAGGCTCTGAGATCACACAGGCCAGCTGGATCTTGAATCCAAGATGTTTATTTGGAAGAGGGAGTGAGGGTTTCTCAATTTTGCAGGGGCTGCAGATGGGGTAGGTTTGCTGCCAGGCGATAGGAGTGGGTCTCTGCAGAATGGCTGCTTCTGAAGGCGAAGCATCCTGCCAGCCACAGTTTGGGGACAACTGAGATTGCAGCATGTTGGGAAGATCTGGGGATTCAACAGAGCTACATGAGGCTGGGACAGCAGCAGATAGAGGCAGGATCGGGGGTACTGCCAAAGCATGTTCATTTCTTTGTGGGGGTTATGGAAGGAGCGACTCACAGATGATCTGTCAGCGCAACAGGGCTTGTGTGAGGAGCAGGAGTTGTGATACCACTGAGTCAGCAATGAGCAACCTCCCATTGCTGCCCAGACTGCCACCATGGGAGCTGGTAGAACACTTGTGAGAGCCAGTTCAGGGAGATGACCTAGCTGAAAAGAGTCTGATCTTTTTACTGGCTTAGTTTCTCAGCTGGATCGGTGGTCAGGAAGGGGAAGATGCATGAAAACAGACAGAAGAGGGAGAAAAGGAGGTTAGGGCCCCTGCAAGCATCCATGTAAATTGACTGAAACCTTCAAGAAACCACACGATTTCCTTGCTTCAGAGTGCACTGAAGGTGGAAAGGGCAGAACTTCTTATGTAACCTCTTAGGCCCCAAAAATGCCAAGTAGGATGAATCCCAGTCAGTGGAGTTTCAGGGCCCGGATTTTATCTTCTGGCATGGCAGGAAGGAAGCACAAGGCAGTGTTGGTCATTGGGGCCAGATGTGCTCCAGGTGTTGGTGTCACTCTGAGGTCCCAAGTGGCTGGAAGTGGTTGCTCAAGACGCTCACATTTGGGTGTCTGAAACTTTGTGGGATGTCGCAAACCCCTGTGCTTTCCCGGAGTGCCCTGGTGCTCTGGAGCCAGTTGCTCAAAGGGCATTTGGTGCTGGGTCGTGCTGGGCAGGATGAGCTTGTGCTGGGGCCTGTAGCCAGAGCGCTGTGCCAGACATGGCCCAGCAGCTGACTTACAAGCAGCCCCAGAAGAGGATATTTCCCACCTAAAACCGAAAGAGGTGGGGAAAAGAGTTTCTCCATCACATCCCTGGTGGTGGAGAAGGTGCAAACCTTGTCCTTCATAAACATGGATCTGAGCCTTGTGGCTGCTTCTGTCTCTCTGTGCTCCCAGGCGAAGGCAGCCTGGACAACCCTCCCTCCTGCACACTGGCCAGGGAGTGCTGCTGGCCATGTTTGCACCTAGGCCTGGGTGGGATCTCCTCTCCCACCCTTCCCAGCAGAGAGAAAAGACATTCCTTGAGCTCCTTGGTGCCTTGAGGGCCTGGTCGTGCCTGCAGCCGCTCTCAGAGCTGGTCTGTCTTGCTCCTGCACCACCCAGGAGCGTCTGCTGTCCCTGGGCTGCTGGGACACAGTGGGGTAGCGTGCTTTCTGTGTCCCGGTGTCTCCTGGCAGATGCAGGGCAGGAGGCGGCTGTGCCAGCCAAGGGCATGGGCATTACCAAGGCTCATGTTTGTCCTGTGGATCCTGTGGCATCAGCTGGGACTCGCCTGTCTGCACACTCGGCATGCAGACCAGCTCCTCCAACCCCGTATTCATCTGCCAGGTGATTCCAGCTCCTTTCTTCCTCTTCTCCCCATGAATGAGTCTTGAGCCCCAGGTCTAGCAGATGTGGTTCACTCTGCTTTTACCACCTCTTGCTGTGCTTTGCCTGGTGGCAGCTTGTCTGACACTGGCCCATGATCAGCACAGCCTCCAACACACTGCAAAAGAGGCTTTGGTGTTTGGGGTCCCTCTGTTTTGGGGGCACATCACCTATCCTGAGCACCGGGCATCAGGAAGACTCCTGCCTTCAGGACTTGCAGGGTTGCTGGCACAGGTTGCTTCTGTAGCTGCTAGCCTCGTCTCTTTGCTTCTGAATCTGCTTTATCGCCCCTTTCCCCTCAAAATAGATCTTCATCCCTACTCAGAGGATATGGAAAGCAGCGACAGCTGGGCCATGGCTCATAGTTGAGGTCTGAAAACCATGGGTAGAGTCCCAGCCTCCATCCCTCATTTCTGCAGGAGGCATAGCCACAAGTAGTCCCTACAGCAGGGTGGGACACAGAGGGCAGGGGAGGTAAATTAACATCCTCAAGGTCCTTCTGAAGGTCGCTTTCCAGCAGAGAATAGGTCCCTGTTTCCTGGCGTCCAGAAATCCTGCTGCTGGCCCCACACAACACAATGCCTTGTATTTTCCTTTTACTAATGAGTTCTTCCTTTTTTTGCTGGGTATCAACAAGGCACAGAGTTGTCCTGGGCTGCGGGCATCAGCACAGCCCCACAAGGGTCCAGGCTGAGGTAGTACAAGACCATGCAGAGGAGCATGGTCTACCATGACCACTGTCCTATGGTGCCAAAGGGACAAGGGCCAACCTGAATACTGCTGAGCAGCCATCAGTTGTGGTTCAGGGGAAACATCCATCTGCTGTAGAGATGTCCTGTGCCCTTACACCAGCATGTTAGAGGTGGGACATGAAGCTTTGCCTCTGGGGTAGTGAGTGGAGATGGGACATGGGGCTTAGCTTGATGGGTTTTCCTCCATGCATGCTGGGGAAGGCTTGGAGACCAGGCAGCATCTCGCAGGCTGATAGGATTGGGCAGGAGAAGGCATCTCCATCCAGCATTGGATCAGAACAGGGCGGATGGCTGCTCTTGCAAGAGGCACCCTGTATCCTGTTCCACCAAGCCAGCACTGAGTATTTGGCCTCCAGCCCTTCCTGTGAAGCGCTCGGGGGTCCCCTCAGTGCTAGCAAGGGTGTCTCTGATGCTCATGTGGTGCATGATTGCTGCTCCCATACCTTCTTAGCAAGGGCAGCTATTAATATCCCGGAGGCTGTTTCCCTCCCCTCTTTCTTCCCTGCTGGGGATAAACCAGCCCAATCTGCACAGGGAGCACCGTGAGAAAAGCCAAACCCTGGAGCAGCCTGTGTGTGTGCTCCATGCTGTCTGGTGGAGGCAAGGCCTCCTGCTCCAGCCAGGGACCTCCCCTCTTGCCTGGTGCTTACTGTAAATGTATGCAAGATGAAACCCCAACCAGAAAACATTTCCTTCCTGTCCCTGTAAGCAGATCAGCCTCCTGTGAGTGCTGTGGGGAGTTTGAAAGAGGTGATTCTGCCTGGGTCTGGTCAGCAGGACGCTGTGGGGGAGCAGAAGGGATGTTCCAGAGGGTTGGGCTGTGGTGATGCAGGATCTCATGGTCTGAGGGTCTGGTTTTGGGGGGCTCTGGTGTGCCATGCCCCAGGGCTGTATGCTGTCAAAGGTACTGGTGTGTTATCAGGTGGGGGATGCTTTCAGGAGGTGTGAGAATAGCTCACTGTGTGGGTTTGTGTCAGAAAACAGGCCTGGGAGCAGGAAGCCTGTGAGGTGCGGGGACACGAAAGGTTGAGCTCGCTTCTCGGTCCAGGGCTTTCACTGCATTAGCATTCAGTCGCTGTGACTTCAGGCCCGTCTCCAGCAACGTGCTGGGACACGGGTCTCAATAGGGGCCCTTGATCCCAGTCCCTGGGTTGAGCTGCAGGTGTCTGGAGCCATTCCCACAACAGGCATCTGCCCTTTGTGGTTTCCTCGCTCCCATTCCACCTTCCTCCTCCTCCTCACCCTTCCTCCCCGTTGTGCTCTGAGCTGCTCCCTCCGTTCTGGCTTTTCCGGTGCCTGCAAACAATGTCCTTATTCACTCAGTGGCTGGGATTTGGCGACGAGGGGAAGGCCCGGGCAAGAAGAGAACGAAGGAGGGTGGCAGGGAGAGGGAGCATGCCTGCCCTAGGCCAGCTGTGGTTAAAGGCACTCTGTGGGGTGATGTGGCTCTCTGCTCCTCGTAGTTTCCTACAGGAAGAAGGGCTGTGTGCTCTTGTCGTTTGTCCACCTGCCCTCTTTAGTACCTTCCAAACCTGTGGCTCGTTTCAGACCAGTTTGTTGGGAATTAGCATCTTGCAGGTGTCCCACAGATTGATGTGTGGGACATGGTTACTTTTGCTGGGGGTACATCCCTGTAGGATTATTAGACAACACAGAAGCTGCATAAGCTTCATTCACCCCATGAACACAGAAAGGCTTTTCACTGCTCCAGCTCTCATTTAGAACTGGCAGGTCGAGGGGCACCTCTTTGGCTTTGGTGCAGCTGCCAGGCTCCTTCCTGAGGCCGATGAGAGTCAGGCAGGGTCTGTCCAGCCCCCGAGCCCTTGGAGAAGGGGTGTCACAGGCTCTTCCTTGCCACCTTTCCCCAGGGAGGCACACAAGGACCATTCTTGGAGCAGGCAGAGCCTTGGGGCACATAATGGGATTTTGCCCCAGTGCCAGCCCCAGGGCCGTGGGCTGCTGGGAGCTTCAAAGAGGGGATGAGAGGAGTGCTTTGCTCCAGGCAGGGCAGGGTGTAATGTGCTGTTATCATGGGCTCAGCAGCGACCACAGGCTTAGCTCTGTCCTGTGGGAGAGGACAGTGGTGAGACCAGCCTAAAAAAAGCCATGCAGACATCTTGCCTGCAGATTTCTCCCTGCCTGGGAGGTCTTGGGAGGGCCTGAGCTCCTTCACCCACCCCAGTGCCCCTCTTTGCAGTGGGAGTTGTGGGGCTGTCTGAGCTGGACTGGTGTGTGACAGAGCTGACACTTGTGAGGTGATGGCTGTGGGATGAGGAGCCCAGTTGCCCTGTGCTGTCTTGAGCTGTTAAACTTTCTGGGTGCAAGCATTCAATCTTGCAGAAGTTCTGCTGTGTTGGGGCAGCCCTGTCCCCTGCTGACATCCCTCATCTCCTACCTGGGGACTGGAACGAAACCTTGCAGTGCTCGCTTTGCTCCCATTAGAAATGATCCTCTGAGTAACATTTTGCTTCCAGCACGTGACCTCAGCACCCCAGACCCTCCTGACTTGCCGTGATTGCTTCCCAGGATTCATCCTGTTCTCTGGCAGTGGGCTTCTCATCAGTAAGCAAAGGATAACCTCTGCTTGTTTCTCCTTCCACCTTCAGTGGACCCTCTCCTGCACAGGGTTGATGCCTATGGTGTGTTTGCAGAGAGCCCTACTTAGGGCTTAGCCTTCCCCTCTCCTCCTTATGTTTCTCCATGAGAAGGGGGAATAACTTGCAACTGCAGCAGAATAAACTGATGTCCAGCAAGTAGCCCCTCTGACTGGGGCTGGACCAGCCTCTTACTGATGAATTAGATGAGTTCCCTCTCAGCTGCTGTTGGAATACAGAGCGTTTCTAGCAGCCGCTTTGCAAACTGGCAGCGTGTCTCAGTAAAGACGAGCTCGATCACAGAAGTCGCTCAGAGCCCAGGAAGGGCGCCTGTATGGAGGGAGCTGCGTTTCTCTCAGCATCAAGGTCATGCATGAAATATGAGAAATTACCCTGAGAAATCCTGATCCTGGAGGAGGAGTTCATGACTCCACAAATACCACATTTGGGAGGGGATGGAAGGGGAAGGGAGATATTTTCCTTTTCAAAATACCTAAGGAATTTTTCCCGTGCTGCAGAGACAATGAGATTTCGCCCCTCAGTGCTAGAAGGAGTAGTTCAGACCCATGTGTCTTGTTAAGGTTTTGGTTGCTGTGGGTCAAAAGCCCTCCCATCCCACTGCAATCCTAGGCATGCATGGGTTTTAAATCACCCTAAAATCAAGAGAGTAGCTCAAATGTGATATTTAAAGAAAACACTCCATCTCCTCTATTCTCTCTGATTTCTATGGCTTTCGGTTAGATTTTGGTCACCTTTTCCTGCTGTGAGGGGCTTTTAAATTAACTTATATGTATAGGAAGTTGCTTATAGATACATTTCTGCACATTTTTGTGATTTCACGTAATTCTATGGTTCCAGGAGCTGAGCATCCTGAGGTTTGTTACAAAACACAAAGGTTGGCAGCTCTGCCACAGCAGCTGCAGGGCGGTGGGAAGGGGATGATGATACGTGCGTGTCTCAGGCTGTTTGGTCTGTCCTCATACTGGACGGGCTGGCATAGTGGCCTCTGCCTGCTTGGCATCTGCCACTGATTGGTAGCCCTGCTTTCCCCCATGAGACCATCCTGGCAGCATTGGGGCAAAGAGCAGGGGCTGCCTCAGGGCGGCTCCGTATCGGATGCCTGATGCTGGAGTGGGACAGGGGTTTGGCCTCTGTGCCCGGCAAGCCAGCATGCTTGGATCCTGTCCCACATTCTTGCCCAGCCCTGCCCCAGCTGGCATCTGGGGGTGCAGGCTGGGGACCTGGCTGCTCCCCAGGGCCCCACCACACTCAGCCATCCTGCCGGTGGACTGGTGCAGGGTGGGTCTGGCTGCTCATGGTGGAGACAGTGAGTCTCTGCTGGCTGGGAGGAAGGTGCAGGGAAGGGCCCAGTGCGAGGCTTGTGATGTGTTTTGACCCTCCAGACTGGGGAGCAAGAAACTCAGCCTGTGCTGCAAGACCTGCCCAGCTCTGGGCTCCATCAGCCTCCTGCGCACAGGGATGCAGGAGGCCATCTCCTTTGCTGGAGCAGGCGGCTTTCCCATCTTGTGATTTTTTTTGACTGTGATTTTGGTGGGGAAATTCCAGCCTGCGGATGTTGGAGCAGGATCCAGAGCCAGGTGTGCTGTGCTCCACGCCAGGGGGATGTTGCAAACCCTGTTTTCAACCAGTGGTGCTGGGAGCAGGTTGTGTTGACATGCACCTGCCTGTGCTGCTGCTGTAGCAGGTTGCTGCCCACTGTAGAATGGCTCTTTAATGATGAAAAAGGAAGATTTTTACTATATGCATCAAACCTTTCTCCATGTAGACACTCCCACCTATTCAGCTGGTCTTTAACGTAGCAGCAGCAATGCCCTTGGATGCCTGCAGGCCCTTGTCTTTCTGTATGCATGTGCCACCAAATGTCCCCTCGTGCCTGGGGGTCTGTTCTGCCCCCTCGGACCCTGCTTCAGCGAAGGTGTTGTGTGCATGAGTGGGTGCCCACACGTGGAGTGTGACTGCGAGTGGGAAACTGGGGTTTTTTAGTTCCTCATTATTATCAATGGTAGGAGCCCTATGGCAGTGAAGCTGGAGATGCCCAAGACCTTAAGGAAAACAATAAGAAGGAGGCTTCACATTCTTGCTCCCGAATTGAGTTGGAGGTGACAGCCTTTCCCTGCAACACAATTAATCCCGGCAGTGCCTCTGCTGCCCTCCCCCTCCCGCCTCGTCCAGGAATTAATTACTTGATTATAAATCCCCAAGTGACGGTTTATAATAGCAATAATCCCCTCGAAATTCATCTTTGCTGCCGGTTTCTTCCCATCTCACCCCTGTCGCTGAGTCTCTAACGCCGTGTTTCTGAGCTGGGCGAAGCCCTTCTCACCACGCTGGTGCCATGGCTTTTCCCTGGGATAACCACAGAGGGAGGGAATCTGGAGTTGATTTTGAGGGATGTTTTGCTCCTCGTGTGGATGGAGCCCTTCTCTCATGCGTAGTGGATGGGAAAGCATGCAGGAGCGAAGCGCTCATGCTGATAGCTGGGGAATAAGGTTTTGTCCCAGTTATTAGGCTGATGGGCCAGGGGCTGGCAGTGTGGCAGGGGGAGGCCCTCTTCCTTCTCTCTCTGTCCCTCCTGATTATACTGATGCTGGCTCTGGGGCTTGTCATGGAGGCAGGGAAGGCAGAAGGGATTTGGCACAGCATACAGGGGTGTGTGTGGGGGGGATCATGTCTTGAAGGAGCCTGCTGGCAATGGGTGATGGGCCTCAAAATGGTGCTGCCATAGATGCAGATGAGCTCTCTTTATCCCCCCTAGACCAAACCCCAGTGACCATGCTGCAAAACGTTACCCAAGGGGCTGCCCCCATCCTGGGGATACAAATCAAGGTCCTCAGCTGATAAGGCAGCCCCTCTGTGTGGCCACTGATATGGCAACATTTCCACCTCCACCAGGCATGCTTGGGCTTTCAGCTCAGTGGCACCCCGCTGTGAAGCAGCACTGTCCCTCCTGAACCACATGGGCAGAGCCAGTGCCAGCAGCACCATAGCTTACTGGGGTGTGTGGCCACTGCTGTTTAACAACTGCTCCTCTCTCCCATCTCTGCAGAAGATGCTGATGAAGCAGCAGGACCGCCTGGAGGAGCGGGAGCAAGACATTGAAGAGCAGCTCTACAAGCTGGAATCAGACAAGCGGCTGGTTGAGGTAACTGGTGCTTCACCCTGCTGCAGCCAGCCCAAGGGACTGTCACCCTGTGGGGCAATAGGGACAGGCTGCAGGGGCAGAGGAGCCAGGTTGGCAGGGAGGAGGGTGGGCATGCAAGGGGTGAGTGGCTGCACGGACCTGCTGTTGTGGAAGTCATCCTTTGGGGGAAAAAAGGGGTTGGGGATGCCCTACAGTCTTGTGGGTCCTGGGGTGAGTTGAGAAGCAAGAAAAAAGCTGTCCTTACATATCAGATGTCACACCAAACCCTCAGCTCAGCACAGACTTCCTGGCTTCATCCCAGGTGGAAGGGGAGGGTCTGGAAGTGGGAAATCCCTGAATAAATCACAAATACCCAGGAGGTGGAAGAGATGCAAGTGAGTGTTTTGCTGGGACATGGGTAAAACAAGATTAGCTTATGGTCCTGAAAGCCCCTGGGCCTCCCAGAGCATGGGGGGAAGGACTCTGGAGCATGCTCTCCTCAGCCTGGGATGAAGATAGGGATGGGAATGGGAATGAGGATGATGGGAATGAAGATGGGGATGGATGGGACTTTTCAAGGTGGTGTGACACATTGTTGCTTGGTGTTAGCTCTCTGGAGGTGATCCCCACCTAGACCTCAGAGGTAGGTCCAACGGTGTGTCTACAGTGTCCTATTGGGTGTTGACACATGTGGCTGCTGATGGCAGGGTTAGGTCTGTTTGGGTACTGCAGGGGAGCAGAGCTATGGTGCATCTCTCAGGTCGCACTTAGCTTTGCTGGGAAAAGGACTCCTTGTCCTGGGACACCATGGTTGGAGGGTGCAGCGGGCCTGAGCCTGCTCCTCTCCCCCAGGAGAAGGTGAGCCAGCTAAAGGATGAGGTGCGCCTGCAGTACGAGAAGATGCACCAGATCTTGGATGAGGACTTGCGGAAGACCATGGAGATCCTGGACAAGGCCCAGGCCAAGTTCTGCAATGAGAATGCGGCCCAGGTCCTCCATCTCAACGAGCGCATGCAGGAGGCCAAGAAGCTCCTCAGCTCTGTCCAGGTGATGTTCGACAAAACTGAGGACATCAATTTCATGAAGGTAAGTCAAGCTGGGGATGGGATGGGGGCATGGGGAGGACTGGTTGTACAGGGAGCATCAGGGAGGTGTGGGGCATGATGGAGAGGGGACTGGGGACACTGATAGGGCTAGCTGATGCCTTCAGATGGCTCAGCAGTGGGAGAAGACAAGGAGAAGCAGGACAGGCTCAGCATCAGCCTTGAATGAGGAGGTGCTGTAGCTGGAGATCGAGCTGGGACAGCCTGTGCTGAGGAGAGGGGGCTTAGCCCCTCTGGGCAGCCTGTTCCCTCCTGGGGGCCACAGAAGATGGCACCAAAAGGGGAGATGGCTGCTACAGCAGGGACAGGCCTTACTGACCAGATCTTCTCCTTCCCTTCCTAGAACACCAAGTCTGTGAAAATCTTAATGGACAGGTAAGCGTGCTGGCGGAAGGGCCATGCTTGTGTTTGCAGGGTGCCAGCAGCACAATGTCCAGAGGGGAACCAGGGCCAGGGATGCTACAGGGCCTGGGAGAGGCATGTTCCATGCCTCACTTTCCCTCTGGGAGGATGAAAAAATCCCCTCCTGCTGCCATTGAATCAATTCTTCCCTTGGACCAGGGGAAACAGAATGTTGTGCTTGTGGAAGAGCAAAGCTGGGACCTAGCATTCCAGCCAGCATTCCTTCCAGAGTGGGAGCAGCTGCGTTGGGTCACAGGGCTCAGTCAGCTCTGCTGGGGCAGAGGCAGCACTAATGGAGCCAATGGGAGCTGGTGTGGCCATGGTGGGGGACACAGGGGCTGTAGGAGGTGAGTCCTGGCATGGGACCTTCACAGCAAAGCTGCGCAGGGAAAGTCCTTCCCATCAAGAGAAAGCCTCTCCCTGCTGCTCTCCACACTGATGCCCTAGGGAAGGGGTTTGGCCCTGGGGGGGTGTGGGGAAGGATCCATCTGACCCTCCTCTGAGAGTACCTTGTCCCTCATATCTCTCCTCTCTGCTCATGGTCCCCAACAGGACCCAGAACTGTACAGGTGGCAGCCTGCCCCCACCCAAAATCGGCCACCTCAACTCCAAGCTCTTCCTGAATGAGATCGCCAAGAAGGAAAAGCAGCTCAGGAAGTTGCTGGAAGGTGGGTAAAGCCTGAGGGGTGCCAGGGGGAAGCATGGGACCTCACTACCTCCTGTATCCATAGCTTGATGTCCTGCGGATCCCAATACAAGAGGGTCGGGAGAGCTGTTGGGGTGCAAGGACCCATGGGAAGCCCTCTGCAGTCAGCAGGGACATGGCGATGCCATGAAGCCAGCTGCTGGCTCTCCCCAGGATACTCCCCTTGGCCTGTGAAGTGGCTGTGTTTTGGGGTGACAGAGCAGAGGGCCTGGCCATCAGCAGGAAATGTTAGTGGAAAGCTGGAGGTCGGTGCCCGGGCAGGGACAGGCAGGGGCCAGCGTGGTACCACAGCCCGCAGGCAGTGCCTGGGAGCAGACCACATCCTGCAGAGGTCGGGGGTAGTCAGGAAGGAGATTTGGGTTTGTCACCCAGGCTGTCCCACCCTGATCCTGTTACAGACCATGGTCACGAGCTGTGCATGGGCTCAGCCGATGCCGTGATTGCAGAGCAGCACTTGAGGCTGCTCTAAGCCTGCTGGCCAGGTCCAGAAAGGAACCTGCAAGTTCACCTGTGTATGGCTGTCTGTCCAGTGTGCTGCTGGTGAGACAGGATGAGGAACCCTCTGCTCATGTGGGGCTGGAGCATGGGTCCTGGGGCTTTGCTGCTGGTTGGGATCGGCACCCTGGAGCTGTGCCTGATTCAATCCCCCTCTCCCATTCTCCTCTGCAGGTCCTCTGAGCACCCCCGTCCCCTTCCTGCAGAGCATCCCCATGTACCCCTGCACTGTCAGCAACGCCGGTGCGGAGAAGCGCAAGCACTCCACCGCCTTTCCCGAGGGCAGCTTCCTCGAGCCATCGTCCGGGACTGTGGCGAGCCAGTACATGAGCCAGGGCGCTTCGGCTGGCGAGGGGCAGTCCGCACAAGCCATGGTGCCTTGTAGCTCCACGCAGCACATAGTTGGACTTCCCAGCGGCCCGCAGCCGGTGCACTCGGGCTCCGTCTTCAACCCATCTCACTACCCCAACACCACATCATCTCAGCAGTCCGTGCTCTCCCAGTACGGCGGGCGCAAAATCCTCGTCTGCTCCGTGGATAACTGTTACTGTTCCTCCGTGTCCAATCACAGCGGGCACCAGCCCTACCCGCGGTCGGGACACTTCCCCTGGACGGTCTCATCGCAGGAGTATTCCCACCCGCTGCCGCCTGCCCCTGCCGTCCCACAGTCGCTCCCGGGACTTGCCGTGAGGGAATGGATTGACGCATCCCAGCAGCACGGGAGGCAGGATTTCTATAGGGTGTACGGCCAGCCGTCGGCGAAACACTACGTCACCAGTTAACCATCGCACACGGCCCGCTCCGTGCCGTGCTCGGAGGGAGAAGTCTGGTTTGGTTTGGCTTTTCTTCCCCACCACCACCCCCTTTTAAATCCAACCCGATGTCTTCCCCACCTCCCGCCCCTCCAGGATTTTGGGGAGGGTTCCCTCACCCCCCTCTTTTTTTTTGTTTTAAATCCCTTTAAAATGAAATAATAATTTTTTTTTTCCTTTCTAATTCCACTTTTTTTTTTTCTTTTTAATTTAATTTTGGAAAGTCCTTCCCGCCCCTCGCTGGGAAAAGACGAGGGGGAAATCACTGAGAAGAAATTGATGGGGATTTCAGTCGGGCGCCCGGGCCTGTGCTCTTCCTTGCTCCTGTCTGCCTTTGGAAAACTCCAGAAGGGACAATGGCACCTTCCCTCTTCCCGTTTCTCCGAGTTCAGTTTTATTCTGCTTTGGTTCCGTTTTCCCTCTTTTTCCCACCCCGATCTTTCCCTTTTGACAAAGAAGGCCACGGATTCCGTCTGAAATGTAGAGTTTGGGTTTGGTACCATGGGTTTTTTTTATTCAAAGAGGCTGATTTTTTGTGTTCCCAGGCCACCTCTCTCCCGTATCGGCGTTTTTGGGTTGTTTTCCTTCTTTCAGAGGTTTGTAAATACACCGTGGCAGGAAATTTAATGCACAAAAACAAAGAAAACCCACAAAAAAAAAGGGAAAAGAAACTTTCAAACAAACGAAATCATGAATAAATCAATAAACAAAGAACCTGTCCTATGTCCAGGAGGGCCGCCCGGCCCAGCGCCCCCCTCCTGCCTATCGCTGATGCAACTTCCTGTAACAAGCACTTTGTATAAAAAGAAAGTGGACTTCCTGCTATAAGGCACAGGTATTTATTCTGTAACCGATTTTAGAACACACACACACACACAAAGTACTCAAATAAATGTGATCACTTAGTGCAAACGCCTCGCTCTGCTGCAGCTCTTCCCTGCGGGAACGCCAGCTCCGGCGGGAAGCTCCCATCTGCTTTCGGAAGGAACCGCTCCAACCGTGATGCCGACCATGGGGATTTTCCACAGGGCTCTTCGGGAGGGAGCAGTGTGGGGATGGGGCGACTGCGGGTGCCTACCAGCGCCAGGGGGAGGATGCCGGAGCCCTGTCTCCCTGCCGGTGAGGATGTGAGTCAGGCATGGAGCCGGCCGGGCCGCATCCTGCCTGCGGCCTCCAGAACAATCCCCATTGTGGGATGGGGACAGGGTTGGGGATGGGACGGCGGCTTTCCTGCCTTCTCCAGCAATGCACCGTGCTGTCCATGCTGCAGCCCCTGCACCCAGGCTCCATCCCCACCGCCCCTGGGCTCTCCGTGTGCTGGCAGCACCTGGGGCTGGTTCAGGGACCCTCTGTGCTCAGAAAAGGCCGGGAAGGGTGGGAGGAGACCTTCAGACAGAGCTTACAGTGGAGCCATGGGCTGGCCTGGCTGTGCCTGTGCAGGGGTGAGCTCTTCATCTCGGGAAGTTGGGGCTGACTTTGTAAAGCAGAGCAGTGCCTTGGAGGCATTTGGGTTTTTCCGTCGCTCTCTTCAGGCTTGGCTTCTATTTTTCCCTGGTTTTGTTCCGGTTTGGATTCCCCCATGGCTTTGGTGGGAAATGGGAAGGGAAAAGGGTCTCAGAGAGCTGAAACCAGCGGAGCAGTGGGTCGAGGGAGGGGAGCTTTGTGCTCAGCTCTGCCCATCCAAGCCCAAGGGAGGCAGCAGCAGATCCTTTGCCAAAGAGGCCACTTTCCAGGCAGTGCCCCTTCCCCTGTGCCACCCTGTGCACAGGGTGCTGTGCTGTGCTGCCGGGCTCTTCCCACCCTCACCCTGTGCAGACACTGC
This sequence comes from Forpus xanthops, assembly GCA_032466535.1. NCBI lineage: Eukaryota > Metazoa > Chordata > Aves > Psittaciformes > Psittacidae > Forpus > Forpus xanthops. The sequence goes on from JASSUY010006768.1 coordinate 29,719, forward strand.
AGGAAATGCCCAATCCGTTGGGATATGGGGGGTTTGCTTCTCGGTCACAAGCAATGCACACCGGTGGGGTGCTCACAGCCACCACCACAGGGACTGCACGATGCTTTCCCCAGTGTCCATGTGCCCGGCTGCTGGGAGAAGGGGAAGAGCCCCATGAGTGACAGGGACACAGGGGTGAGATGAGTGACTTCCCTCTCTGTGCAGGGGGTCCAGGAGCAGCCCCTGATGCGCAGCCAGGGCCATCTCGCACTGCACATTCCCTGTGCTTGGTGCCTCAATGTTTGCCCTCGCAGCTGTCATCACCATCACCATCCTCTTCCTCCTTGGTGCAGCTGCCTCCTCCTGCAGGACCGGACAGCTGCTGCATTAAGGCAGCTGTCCCTATGGGGGGGGGGGACACGGAGATGGGGACAGGACACAGGGTGACCCCCGAGGGCTTGGGACGTGTCCTCACTGTGCGCTCCTATGCCTGTGCAAGAGGGAGCAGCCCCAAAACAGTGGGGACAGAGCCCTGGTGCCATGGCCCCCTGTGTCCTCCACAGCCAGGAAGAGGACCCTGGAACCCCAACACCACACCATCAAACCCCATGTGGTAGGGACGGAGGTGATGCACCCCCAGGGTCACCCCACTGAGTGGTGGCAGGAACGTGTGTCCTCAGCCCTGTTGGGTTAACAGTGTCCCAGGCCACTGGGAGGGGAAGCACGGATGCTGCATGCTCCGGTGCTCCATGCTCTGGGGCTCAGCAGGGTTTTATTGATGGATGGCTCTGTCCAGGGGGGGGGGTGGGAAAAGCAAGGGAGCCGAGGCACATCCATAAACAGCTCGAGTTGTGAATGGAAAGAGACGGATTAGGAGCCAGGTGAAAACATGTCATGCGTCAGGAAGAAAAATGAGCAGCTGGGCCAGACCAAATTGGTGTCTGATGAAGGACGTGGGGCCTGGTGGAAAAAGGATCCCGGGGCTGCTCGGGGGAGGCTGATGGGGAACAGCTGGAGCTGGACACGCACATCTGGTGGAGCAGGGTGAGGGGAGAGGTGGGGACAGCAGCCACCACCCCTGCGGCCACCACCGGGCACGGGCGGTTCATGAGAGCCGCTGATGCTTCATTTCCAGGTTGGTCCAGGGGAGGGGGAGGCAGTGCCCTGGCCCATCCCGAGCAGGGATTTACCTGGTGGGGTTCAGGCTCTGCTGTGCTGAGGGGTCCCCAGGTGGAGGAGCCGCTGCCTCTTCCTCCATTTGCATACATGTAAATAAGCAATCAACATAACGAGGGCGAATGCAAACCAGGCTTTCAGTTTGCAACCAAGTCCTATTTTTAACCTTGGAACAGGGTTTCGGCAGGATGCTGCAGGCCCTGCTCCGGGGCTGTTGGCACATCCAGCTGTGTGCCCCAAAGCACTGCTGACCGCATGGCCACCGCTGGGTCAGTGCCTGCTGTGCTCTGCTGCCCTTCCCAGAGGGAACACACATCCTTATGGACAACGCTCCATCACACATCGGCCCATGGGAACCTTCATGGGCAGCTCTCCCATCCGCTGAGCCCCCAGGTGCTGCTCCAAGCAGGAGTGTGCACCCAAGGAACCCCCCTGGAGCCCTGGAAGCGAAGCCCCATGCTTATACGTGAGGGGTATATTTAGACAGCATCAACCCGAGTTTGCACATCAACCTTTTAAATATGAAAGCCCATCTCGGTGAGATGTTTAAGATACCTCATCAGCCCCTGGAAAATACACAGGAATATTAATTAGCCAGATTTGGGTATTATCTCGTAATGAATAAATGAAGAGACCTGCTGCCTGCGATGAATCAGTGGTGGCTCTGTGAGGTTTGGGTTGGGGTTTGCAAAGAAGAGTGTATTTCTGAGGTCATTCCCTCCTTTTAGGCCAGTGCCCATGGGGGGCTCAGGGGACACAGCTGTGCAAAGGTGGGACACCTCAGGGTACCCCTTACATGCAGGGACCCTAATGGACCCTTAGCACTGGTGTTTCACAGCCCCTGGTTTGGCCTCTGCTGGCTGCACTGCCTCTGGGACGGAGGGATGGGGACAGGGCTGGAGCCTTGCTGCTCCGGGACCAGGATGGAGGTGAAAGTGTACCCTTAGTGCCTTAAAAACGTACTTATGGCTTCTTTCTCTGCTGCCCTCCATCCTCCCCTCCTGCCTCCTGCTCTGCATCCTCCAGCTGGGCCAGGACGGGAGCTTCCCAATTGCTGTATAAACCTGGATGAAGGAAACGCTTCAAACAAAAGCCCCAAACAAGAAATGTCTTTGTGCACTCCGATGGATGCTTCTCCTTGCTGGCACGCAGCAACTTTGGAGGCCTACTCTGGAGCACCTCGCATGGCAGTGGGGGCTGTAGGACTCCCTGTCAGCCCCCAAACCTTCCATTGAGCCACAAGCAGAGACTGCAGAAAGGGTTTGGAAGATCTCCATCACTGCAGAGCATCGCTGCACTCCGGGATGCAACAGCCATTGGGGTTTTGCCATTCCTACCAGCTCTGGAACCATCTCCTCCCCTGGCCTTAAGGCTGAGGCACCCCCGGGGTGGTGGAACAGGGGACAGCCCAGCTGGAGGTGGCAGAGGATGGGGACACCAGCACAATCCTCAAGGTCCCGGCTGTGCCCGAGCTGATGTGAGCATCGTGAAGGGGCACCGGCAGAGGCAGGTCCCTGGTCCCCCCCCGGCGCGTGGCGGCTGCCGGGGGTGCGGGGCGCTGCCGGCTGCCGGAGCTGCCATTGTTTGCCTTCAATCAAGATGTTTCAGGCAGAATCAAAAGCACCAACTGGGGAAATCATCATCACAAAAAATCTTGCGCCTGCAAAATAGGTCAAGTAAGACTCCAAAGAGAGAGAGCGTCTGATCTGCATTGCAAGGAAGAATAGCAACAGCTGTGATCTCCAGTATATATGGATGGGCTGGGGGGGGGATAAATATATATATCCATGCATATGTATAACCGCTTACAGCTGTTGGGCCGTATGTTCATTAGGGCCAACTGTTTTGGAGGCAGAGGGATCAGCGCTAATCGGGAAAGGGAGTTCAGCATCACATTCAGAGGCAAAAGTGTCAGGAGCAACTGCAGCCCCCCCCGCTGAACAGCCCGCACCAGCTGTGCTGCACTGAATGCACCGATTCAGCGTGTCCCCCCCCGGCCCCCGTGGGGCTGCCAGAGCTGTGGATGCTGCCCCAGCTCCAAGCGCAGCCCCCAGCTAAGCCCTCACCCCAAGGCACATTGAGGCTCAGTTTCCCCATTCCCCTAGCACAGCTCGCCATGCTCACGCTGTTGTCGTGGCCCCCTCGGTTATCCCTGCCTGGCGCTGCCCTCACAGGTGCTGGCTATAAAAATGAACTCAAAATACATACAAATCCTCCTGTCTGACGCTGTGGAGGGTGATGGAGCCGGGGCAGGACAGCTGGATCAGCCACTCCAATGCTGCCTGGCCAGTGGGGACTCAGCTGTCACAGGCTGCGGTCCCCAGCCCATGGGTGATGCTCTCAGCATAGAGGAACCTTCTGTCCTCACCAGCATCCTTCTCAGCACCCCCAGCCCCTGCCAGCAATCCTCCACCAGCCAGGAAAGCACTAAAGCTCGCAGGCTTTGGCTCCCATCAGCAGCACAAGAAAGGTTGCGGAGCCAAGCTGCAAGGACAACTGCTTAAAAATACCTCTCGTCCAGATGATTTATTCTCATGGTGCTTCTGCCAGCGCCTAACGCAGCTCAGACCCGGGGCCTGACCTACCTGGCAGCTCCCCTTCCTCACAGGGCTATTTGTTCAGGGCTGCATTTGGCTGCCCAGCCGTGCTGCCCATAGGGCTGCGGCTCGGAGCCGCGTGGTCATTGGGAGCAGAGGGGCTCCTTCCAACCCCTCCGCTTCCAACTGGGGTCTGCTTATTTTTATTGTACTTGTCCCACTAAGAGGACACGGATATTCATCTTGGTCAGCCAGCTAAATAGGAGATGTGGAGAGGGCACCCCACACATCCCATGCTGCTCCCAGCAAGCCTTTGACAGCATCCCTCAGCACAGACTGCAGCTTTACAGGAGTTTCGCTTCCAATCAGTGCTGGGAAGGGAAATAAGTGAACAGATTGCAATAAAAACCCCAACAAGCCCAAATTCAGCCAACTGAGCCCGGAGTTGCGAGTCAGCCAGGAGCCAACAGCAGGGCTGTGGGGCGAGCTTGTGTCCACACTAACACTGGGAATGTAGAGAGCCTCCGGGCAGTGCCTGGGTCCTGCAGTTGTTGGGCCATGTGGCCAGAGCGCTGCGTGGCCACTGGTCCAGCAGAGCACGGCAGGGCTGGGTGATGCCCATTGTGGCTACAACCCTACGGCTGCAATCTCTGCCTCCGCAGCCATTGACAATTGATTTCTCTGCTCTGATAAAGGCAAATGCAAGGCCGTAAACACAGGGAAACACTGGTCAAAGAGGAACAAACCCCTCAGTGTTTATTTCTCCTCCAGGCTGTGGATTATTATTAGCGGTATTTCTCCCCTCCCCACAGCCAATCCACTCGGATCCCTGTCCTTTTGGGAGCACTAAACTCATTCATCCCGTGCATGCAAAGCGGGGCTTGTGCGGGGAAGCGCGCCGCGGTTCGCCCCAGCAGACACATGCAAGGTCATAACCAGCCTTGCCATAAATTAGAGCGTCGCACCGTAAACAGCACCGGGAGAGGGGAAGCGCTGCAGGGGCCTCCGGGGCCGATACATAACGCTGTGACAAGTCAAACCACTCTCAGGGTGTTCGCTTGCCAGAGGAACGTTTTTCGCATCCAATCCATTAGGCAAAACGAGATGAAAAAGTATTTCCTACTTTGCTGAAAACACACCAGGGCTGGGGATAAAGCTGCCTTAAAAAAAGAGAGAGAAGAAATTAAGTGTGATCATCCATAATGGTTTTTTTCCAGCGGCTCTGACAGCATTCCAGGCATCCCGGCCGTGCAGGGAGGGAGCTGATGCTCATGAGCTCTAATGGCTTCTCGCTTCTTGGAACAGTAATAAGTCAAATTAGCTGGAAAGGAACAACCCCAGAATTCGCTCCCCTCCCTTAAACCCCCTCCAAACCCTGAACCAAACCCAGATTGTTTGCTGCTTTTCTTTTTCCCCTTCCCTTTCCCTGCCAGGTCGGTGGGAACATGTTCCCTGTCACACTGCTTTTTAACCTACAAAATGGTCTCTGACATGTGAAGATCGTCCCGAGGTTTGGCTTTCCTGCTGGCAGGCTTTTCCAAGAGTTCTGGTCAAGTGAAAATCCAAAGGGAAAAGGCTTCTTCCAACTGTTTGACCACTTCTAGCACTGGCAGCTGTCTCTGATGGGGAGATGGAGGGGAGTGGTGGAAGCACAGCTCCACAGACTGAGCCAGCCATTGGGAAATGAGCCTGTGGAAGCAAAAGGATCACCCCAAACACAAGCTGTGTTTGTACTAAATTTCAATTTATTACTTTTTTTCTTGTTTTTTATTTGACAGAGACATCTCCATCGTACTCTGAGTGACAACACGCCAGGTATCGCAAACACTCCTTTGTGGTGAAATTCCAAAAGGGAACATCACAGGAAGAGCTTGGGCAGACCCGGCCAGCTCAGGGAACCCAACAGCCACCACTGTGCTTTTGCAGAGGAGTGAGCCCTGTTGGGCCCAGGAGAGCTGGAGCGGGCTGGTCTCCTCCCAGTACACTTAATAGGAAAGGTCTAGCGATCAGTTATAATTTAGACAGAGAAAGGGGTCGTTAATGTGCAAGAAGCAGTACTGGTAGGGGCGAAAATGGGAGAAGGGTGCATGAGGCTTTGGCAGGCATTCTCCAAGGGCACGGAGAGAAGAGGTCCTCCACCAGAGCTGCAGCCAAAGGAGGACAGTGCTTGCGGTCAGAGCAGGGGTTTGGACTCCTGCTTCCTGATGTGCTCCTGGAGAATGTCACTTCTCCATCATCTCTCCCTTCCTGAGAACACAGAAGGGGCAGGAGAGGAATTGTCCCATCTACCGCAAAGGTAAAACCACATTTAATGATGTGAAAGTGAACCAAGACAAACTCCCTGTGAGAGGGGGATGAACCCCTGAGACAAACTGCTCAAGGCCGGGGCTGGATCTGTCACCCTGAGCCTTTAAATCAAGGCTGGGTGTCCTCCTACCAGGGGTGCTCTAATTCAACCACAAGTCACCGAGCTGGCAGGGTGGCATTTAATGGGCTATGTTATGAGGGAGGGAGGTCAGGAGAGAGGAACAGAACGGTCCCTTCCGGCTTTAAACACCTATGACTTGATGCGACGCGTGGCAGAGCTCCTCCCATACCAATGAGACGGTTGGTTTGCTTCCCCTGAATCTCACTTAAAGCAGGGCAAAGCAGGCAGTTGGAAGGACAAAGCCTGGCGCATGCAGTTACCATAAGCCAAACGGGAGCTGAAGGGCTGGGAGGGGGCAATGGGTTTCTCTGCACAGCAGCAGGCATTTTGGACTGGCCCTAGCCAGCTCTGCAGGTGGTATTTAGCCAGGTGCTGCCAAGGGAAGAGAGCCCTGCAGAGGGTATAACAGATGTAAATACATTCAGATAAGGAGCATCAAGAACACAACCTTAAATCCTTTCACATTTTCACCAGGTGGATACACAGAGATGTTTACAATACAAAACACAGTTACAGCCATCACTGCAAGGTGATTTACTTGCATCATGGTCGGTTTAACCCTACACCTCCCGCACAGCTCACTCTAGCAAGGTCTTCCTCCCTTACTACTTGGTGCAGGTAAACCCAAATAATCTACTGGATTACAGGTGAAGCTCTGGCTGGTACATATAAACACAACCAGTATGTGTAGCTACATGCAAACACAACGAATGAGCCAGCAAACACTTCTGGATCCTGCGTTCAGTAAGGCAATTTTTCCTTCCAAATTCGAGTGACAGGAAAATGACTGTATATTTTACACACATTTACAAGTTTAATTTGTGTGAGCATAAAAAAACCCAGATTACCCTCCTGGATGCTTTTTGGGTCTAGAAAGTGAACTGTGGCACAGGGCGGGTGGCACAGTGTAGGTTTGCTACTGATAAAAAGGTAGGGAGCAGGGAAGCACCAACTCAACTCCTTTACAAGTGAGAAGGATCAAAGCCCAAGCTCCGAAGGGGACATTGCTCTGTCCTGCTTGGGCCAGTGGATGGGTACCCAAGCATTTCACTCTGTACCTGACGTGTAGTACAGGCAAACCCAAAGCTCGGGAGTAGCTCTCACAAAGCTCTACTACTCAGACAGCACAAAGCATGCCTACAAGCAAGGGCTGCAATTCTTTACACTGCTTGCATCAAGCAAGTGTATTAATTGCAAGGTAAAGGCACTGCTGGGATGCATTCTCCTCCTTGGGCTGACCCAGGAACACGCAATGCTCAGATTCCTAGGCTTCCCGATAAGCCACTGCAGCTGGGGAGTCACTGAAGGAGCTACGTTTAAATGAGCATCTCTCCTCATCGTAGCACTCCTTACTCAATCCATGCAGAGCCAGAGCTGTGTCACTCTGTCATTAGCGATTGCTTAACAGCTCACTTGAGCCTGCTCTTCCCCTCCTCCCCAGTCGTCTGGATTTTAAAGCAAGGCTGTGCTATTCCGGCATGCGTGTCCTGCCTCAGTGCTGGAGACAGATGCACTCAGAGGGTGCTGACTCACGGACGCAGGCAGATTAAACTTGGATTGCTAAAGCAGTTGCTGTCCCAGCTGTCCCTCGGCCCCCAGCCACAGCACAGACAGCTGAACTACACATAGATCAACCCCTAAACACTACCATACACCCTGATGTATGGGGGGACCAAGAATCGGCCCCAGATGACTTTAATCTGTGGGGCTGTAACATGTAGGCAGCCAGAGGCTGCTTCACGTACAGTGCAGATGTGCAGATGTTTCTGCCGTGAGGTGGAGACGTCCAGGGGAAGGGAGGAGCAAAGGGCTGGGAGCTCCAGGGGTGTCAGCCGTCTGCCCGGGTCCATGAGTCAATTCGCTGACGCGTGGTGAAGCCACATGCTTTAGTACATGCAGCTTTCCCCATACTGCCCGCCGGTCTGTCTCCAAGAGGTGGAAGGGGTAATGCAGTCCCTAGTCATACTCTGGCCTTTCGCAGGCAGGCAGCAAACAAAGCTGGCAAGCAGGGCAGTGGGATTATTTTACCATCTGTGCATTAGAAACTGGCCCAGGAGTCACCAAGCTCGCTTCATGCAGGACATGGCTGCTTTGGCGTGCTAATGACTCCTGCTCACTGTCAGCTGGGGCTAGATTTGAATTGGGGATGAGGAGGTGGAAAACACATTCCCTTTCCTATTTCAGCAACCGCATCCTTTTAGAGCAAAGCCAGTTTGGAGAAGAATGAATCCTCGCTTTAAAGAGCACTTCCCATCTGCTGTTCATCAGCATCCTCACCCTCCACCAGGACAATCCTGGGGGGACCTCAGGCCCTGGGCAACCAGCCCACCATGGAGCAGCCCCCTTGAGTCCCTTGAAGGGCTCAGCAAAGCCTGCAAACGAAAGGGGGGGTTTAGGAGAATATATTTTGCACATTTCAAAAAGGAAACCTGGGACCTGGTATCTCATTCTATAAAGTAATCATGGACTTAATTGCATTTTCCTGCAGAGTTGCCTTAACATCAAGGGAAAATCAAGAGGGATTGTTCAACATCAAGACTAATCTCACACATGGAACTTATTGAACGTAGGAACCACGTTTTTGCTGGCTCAAGGTGAAATGCTAGACTGAATTCTCCTTCAGCTGCGAGAAAAGCCCTAGGCACGCTCATCCTGCATTATTCCAACTGTAAAGAGCTTCAATTATACACATATAACCCTTCCCTCCCTTCTTCAGCGGTGTCGCAATGCAACAGTGCCTCGTTATGATCAAACTCCTCTTTTATGGCTATAGGAATGTGTGGAAGTCTTCTACTCTCATTACACAAATGACTCCTTAGCAGCTTTATTTTAAGAAACTACCCACAATAGGTAACACAACCACATTTTATCTATCACTGAGGGGAAGCTGTGACTGACACCTGAGTATGTCCTCAGCAACTGCAGACCTGCATGTATAGGGCAGGTCCTATGCATCTTAAGCAACTATAGGAACTCACCACTCCTTCTGCACCACACTGAATCACAGTCTTGCTTCTGCTTACAAACTTGCTTGCTAAACAGACATTTAATACTATTTATGCATAGGGAGGAAATATAGAATTCCTTTATTGGGGTAAAAAAACTACACTAAAGAGCAGGTCAAGTTCCAAATCCAGCAGTAGGTTTTAACCAGTGTTGTTCCCTTTTTTCTCGCCCTCTTTTTTTGTTTTTAACAGCTGTAGCTGTGCACAGATGGAAAAACATTTGGTCAGAAAGCAGCAAATTAGTGTTTTCAGGCTAGAATTCTGCTCCCACCGCTCCTCCATTTCCATGCAGCTCTGAACGCTTTATTTCTTCTTAGCATTGACATTTTTGCACACCCAATTCATGCCGTCCTTCAGACAGAGAAAGGTAACATTAGTCAAAAGAAGGGAAAAGGAATCCCCCAATCCCACCTGGCCACCATTCTGCAGGCACTGTGTTCTGCCTCCTCATCCACCTCCTGCCTGCTCCCTGCACCCAAAACCACTGTGGGTTAAAAAAATAAGTGCTTCCTTGCTCAGCAGATGTTGTCACACAGAGCTTATTAAATCTTTCATCTGACCATAAAAAGCATCATCATCTCATCATGTCACAATGTGTAGGTCCTTCGAGGAAGGATCACTTTGCAGTCGAGGTGCATCAGTAGCAGATGAAGGCCCAGCTCCAGGTTCAGCTACAGATGATTTGTGTAACCTTGGGCAAGTCATCTTATCTTCGAGACCGTGGATTTTAGGGGGCTGCTTGCTATAGAGTCAGCTCCCTGCTAAGAATATGGCTCTAATTCTCTGCTCAGCTGCAAGCCTTGAAATCCAGATCCATGAAAGTCACTGCAGTAACTGGATCTGGACACTGCTCGCTCTGTTCCTTGGGGCCCACACAGAAAATGAGCCCTCAGGGGCTCCAGAGGGGTTCAGTGAGAAGTGATGTGGTCATGTTTTAAGAGGCTGATATACTCTTCAGGCAGCTTTTCTGACCACAGCAAGCAGGACAGTAGCACTTCTGCTGCAAATACCTGATTTGTGAGCTCATTGCTCAGATCCCAGGATGGGACACGCTATTGAAGGCCAACCAACCCTTTATCTGGTCCTGCTGCTTACCTATTAGGAGACACACACAATGGAGAGCAAGATGCACAGTCTCCTCATATTCATGCCCTATCAAACCCATTACCTCCACCACGCCTATGTAGTGTCTCTGCTGACAGAGAGGCACAGGGCAAAAGGTAGAGGTTTGGGGATGAGAGGGGAGCAGCACATCTTTGTGCTTTGAAATTGGGCAAACATTACCTTAGAGTCCAGGGCAGGGGATTTCGCTGCATTATGTTCAGTGATCATTTCTGGATCATTAAAATTATAATTAGACCTTAAAAAAGGATCAGAACCTTTGGACCAGCATCGTGGCTAGCCCCATGGCAGCAGTGCTGCTGGCTTCCTGCACCATTGTCTCCAGACTGTCAAAAAAGCTACCAAGGACCTCAACCTCTCCAAGGACAAAGCCAAAGGCACAGCACAGCAGGACCTTTGGGTGAGCAGAGACCCACTGCCGTGCCTCTATGCTGTCCCTCAGTCACCAAGGTGATGGCCATCTCAGAAGGGAGCTAAAGAGTTAAGAGAGAAGACAGGGAGTCCTCAGGGCTTAATCAGAAGCAGAGAGGTTCTCACTTGAAAATACCAATTCACCTTGATAGCTGCGCTATGTGACACTTCTTATCTGAAGGGGAGCAACTTTTGAAATCAGCCCTTGTTGCTGTGTTAAATAAAGAATAAGTGGGCTCAGCTTCTGTGCTGGGGTGCACATGAGGCCCTACACTAATAACACTTCTAACTCTAACCTTGGGGAGGGTTGATGTCTCCAGTTTCATTTATTTATCTCCACAGCAGAGACCAGTGTAAAACAAATTGTCTGAAATCCTCAGAGCAAATGGGAAAAGATGAGAGGTAGATTCATTTTAAGGCCCAGTAGCTTTGTGTCTTCCCCTTTCAATAACACTGATAACCTAGGTGTAAAACATGTAATGCCTTAAGCAATCAATAGCGTGGTTTAAAGCTTATCACTTTAGAGAGAGGGAGCGAGTGATTCCCAGCATGAGGAATGCCAGGGCTTAACAATGGGGCTAGGAAGAGAGGTGTCAAGCCTTTGGCTTGATTGTGTGCTTTAGAAATATGCATGATTGCCTGCAAAGAGTAAAAATAAATAAATAACTAAAAATGCTCCCACAACGATTCCAGCTTCCCCTGCCTCGGAAGCAATAATCACATTTGCACACATCATGGCATACAAGGCAAGCAGAGCTCCTCATTCATTTTGAATGTAGGTTTATTTGCTGAACCAGAACAGCTGAGACAGCTTAAAGTAATAAATATCAGCTGACACCCTCTGCTATTCAGCACAGTAATCCCAGAAACAATACATCACTGCAAAACAACAAACACTCATCCTATCTTCTACCTAATCTGACCACAACCTGAATTCACAGTGATTAAAACTCTGCCTGCTGCCATTTGGGAGCTCGGGAAGGGGGAAAGACAGACTGTTTCAGCACCAGCATGGCGAGGATCATAAAGCAGAGTTTATGATGGGATTTACCATGGCTGGGAGCCTGTCTGCATCAAGCATTTAACGAGGGCAAAAGAATGACATAGCGAAATGCAAGAGGAAAGGTGAACTCCAAACAGGCTTGAAATACGTAAGTAGGTCACCAAACTTTTATATCAAGAAGAGACTAAAAAAACTCTCTTCCGGCGTAAGTTATGTGACAGAAAAAATTACATTTAATTGTAAATATCTCCCTGTCTGACAGTGATAACAAGAAAATGAATATGCTCAGCTCTATGTGTGCTGTATCAGAGAAGTACATGTGAGACACCTTCCTGACCTACAGCCACATCACAGCTACATCCATAGCTTCTGGAATGCCTTTGGGAGCGTGTGCTCTGCAGCATCCCCAAATACTCTGGAGAATAGCAAATGCAGTGGAGAGCAAAAGAAACTAAAAGGTATGTTTGCAGTTTTTCTACCTAAGGTTTGAAGCAAGATGGAGGGTTGGTAAAATACAGAAATTCAGGGAAGCTGATACAAACACAAAGAGCTGCTATGGGGAGGGCACATGGGAAGGAGGAAACGGTGCTTGAAAGAATGAAGTCCACAAGGAGTCAACTGTTGTCATCCTTTGCCTCTACACACTCTGTCCCTACATCTGCATGCTTAAAAGGTGGCTCTATGCAGAAAGTATAGTCCCTACAGTAACACTTAGATCTTGATAGATGTCCTTGTGCTGCTTTGTTGAGACACAGAGACGCTGGCAGGTACTCTGAGGATGGAGATGGATACAATATTAGTATTCCAGCCTCAAGTCAACCCTGGGAAAACTTAGCCAGGGAAAGATTTCAGATCTTTCAGCTCTGCCTCTCTTAGCTCCTTAGCAAGCAGCTAGTAAACTTTACCAAAGTAAAAAGAGAGAACTCTGGGGAAGGGGATAATGCCCCTTGCAGAGAAATGCTACTCAGCCCTTGCTGCAGTCACATCTGCTCTTGTGCCAAAGGAGCTGCACTCTGATGCCCTTTGGGAAAGGACTAGTAAAGCCTTCCCTAGGAGAAATAAAAAGTCCTGCCTGAGATTAGTCCACTGCTTGCTTATTCTTGGCATTATCAGCTTTGTGGTTATGGGAGTGGAGTAATCTGACTTCAAACACAGTGAACAAGTCCTTTCCACCCCATAAAAAGCCTCCCAATTTCTGCTCCTCTGCAAGCCAGGGATCAAGCAAGGCCACAAACTTGTGACCCCTAACATGACCTTAAGGACAGCAGAGCTTTATCTTTTCATGTAATCCTCTGTCTGCCATAACAAATTGGGTCAGGCAAGTGCAAAATTCTCCATCTCTAGCATTTTTGGTATGCGTTATTTTAACTGTCACTTTCTTCTCCCACTGCACAGCTAGCACTGTGCCTTCATTATCTGTCATTTCTTTGCACCTCCAGTTATCATATAGGCTAGCTTTCACAGGCTCCTGCAAGTACCTTATCCATTGTCTTTTGCCTGGGTGCAAGCTTTTCTTTTGTCCTCTGAGACCTTGTATCCCTGACACAGAGGTGTAGATTCCTCCCTATTCTGCTTAAAAAACACAAGACTTTGCCCTGTAATGTGGAAACATGGTTGGTTTTCCTCAACAAGTACTCACTCTGCCTGCCCCAGGAGAGCTGCAGCCATTGAAATTGGTTTTAAATCACATTTACAAGTAGCTCCAGAACCTTGTGAAGATGTGGAAGATCCCTGCTCCATCTAGCCTGCCTTGGATAAGACATCTTTAAGACAAAACCTAGCTCAGAAGATACAGCATTGCGAGGGGGTCCTATTCTGACTCTTGCACTTATGAAAGTGTTGAATTGCAGCATGGGTATAACTTTGGTCTTGGGCTTCAGTCTCAACTGGGTTGAAAGAGCCAGGAAGGAGACAGTGGCTCAGTCCTTCCCACACTCCTGTGGGCCAGACCAACTCTGGCATAAATTAGAGAAGTTTAGTGGCTACTCTCAGTTCCACTGGTTTTTAGTGGTCCCCAGGGGGCCATTATGCTTGGGACACTCTGGATGCAATACACTGCAGCATCATTCTGGAGGACAATTTCTAGGGGCAGGCTGAGCTCCTGCTGCCTTGATCAGAAAGCCTTGCTTCATACAGGAAACAAGCTGCAGAGCATGGACCAGTCCAAAGCCTTGAGTCATGTTTAATACACATCCTGGCCCCTAAACAGCACTCCAGCAAGAGGGCAGACTGTAAAACAGAGGAGTCCTGCCTTGCTTTCATGCCACCCTGGCCGGCCAGAGGGAAATGTGAATAGCTCTTGCATGCCAAGGACTACAGTTAAGAGACCTGGTCACAAAACACAACCCCAAGAGCCTATGTGTCACTTGAGAGCTGTTGTGCAACAACAGCTTCCTTACATTTCTCTGCTGTCACTGATGATCACCTTCCTTGCTTCCTGCGCTCTATGCGAGGGTCTTGGTGTAAGCTGGTGCAGGACTGTGCTCCAGAGGCAAAAGCCCAAATGGCTGTGGCAAGGAGAAAAGGCTTTCCTGCTTTCCTAACTAGGGCTGAAGGATAAAATCAGACCCAAGCAGACATTTTGCTTGAAAAAGTCTCTAAGCATGAGGAATGCCACTCTTCCCTCAATGGCGCCATGAAGTCTGACTAACAAGGCAAGAACTGCCCACAGTTACAATCAAGAGGTAATGAAGTCTTCAGCTGTGTAAAAGCCTGCCAGCTGGAGTTGAGGACACAACACGGGTTCCAGTTAACCCAGTCACCTCTCTTCTGAGCCTGCCCAGGACACTGCTGGGCCCCTTTTCCAGAGCCCCCAATGGTTAATTTTAAAATAGAAGATGACAATATGGATTCCCTCCTTAATTAACAGTTTTATTAAATAAGCCATTTCGAATAATAGTTAAATTCTCTAAATTTATATCATTCTATTAACCATAATCTAATCTCATTAACCTTGAAATTCCCAGTCTTAACTACCCAGTTCTATACACCATGGTGCTAGCAGCTAAACTAATTAAATGACCTTCAAACTATTTCTCCTTCATGTATTGGCATTATTTATCTTTGCTCATTGCTCTTCCTTCAAGGTATCACAAAAAATCCTCGTCTATGAACTCTTCCTGCATGTACTCAGTACGAGATATGCCACCACTCTTCCTTGCACAATCTGTCAGCGATGTCTCCAATTTTCCTCTAGCTAATATATTCCATCAGCGGTGACGGTTAAGCGTGTTCACTCCTTGGCTTTCATTCTGAGTACCTGATGCTTCCACATCTTCATTTATTTTGCTGTCACTCATTGTCATTTCTCAAAGAAGTCCTCAAAGCAGTGACCTGATATTTAACTGCACATAGAGAGCTCCTGTTCACAGCCACTGGTAGGGGGAGATATTATGTACTATGATCTTCAAAAATGTCTTTCTTAATCTCACTTTCTACACAAGTTCTTCTTTGATTCCCCTAAATTTTGAGCATGTTGACCTCTTCTCAGAATTCCAGGACTGAAGATGCCATTTCTTCCTGTGCTGATCCAGGTTTAGTTTAAAAGCCATCTCTCAAACCATTTTGTTCAATGAATTACCAAGGCAAGGGAGAGCGTGGCATTCTTGCTGTCTGATCTGACAGGGCTGGAGTTATGGTAGAAGAGAGATGTAGAGGCTATTCTTCTATAAGCTGTAAAGAGTTTGTGACTTCCCTGACCTTTGAGCAATAATCATTTAGGGAATAAGCTGCAGTAGTTAGGGCAATGAGACTTCTGACAACAAAGCAAAACGTTATCTGGCCTGCATCTAAATTAATCTGTCTAGATAAGCATAATGAACAAAATATATAGGCCTATAAATACTTGTATTTAGCTCATCTTCTTTTTTCTGGAAGTGAATGCAGAAGCAGAGTTCATTTCCCCAGTAGAGTAGTTTACTGACTGTATAGGAAAGCAGTGTACTTCAAGGAAAAGGCACAGTAAGAAGGTGCTGTCAATGAAGCAGTGTGTAGCGCACTCCAGAGAGCCTACTGATCAGCTTGAGAAGGAAGCATTTCTCAAAGCTCACAAACAGAAAGTGCCACTTCCTGTCTCTTAGTTCTTCCACATCCTACAGGCATCCCTGAATTTCGCCTGCCTCTTTACTGCCCCTTTGCAGCTGGAGAGCTCAGCTGGACTTCCATAAACTAGAGGGACTGGAGGAGGGAAGAAGGTGACCTGTGCCCGCCTGCAACCCTTTGAACTGCAGCCCCACTTTCCTGATCACATTTCTTTGGACTCGAATATACACTGCCATTGTGGAATGCCTTTCCCTCTACCACCACCTCTTCAAAATAAACATGAGAGTTGAAGCCTTTCACAAGATTGGCTGCAACACAGCTGAATTTGCATCTTGGCTAACTAAATAAACGCATTTTGAAAGACACCATCTACTACATTTAAGTCTAAACATCTGGCAAGAATTTTAAATCAGAACTCCTGTACTGGGTCAGATCAACGGTCCATCCAGACCAGCACCCTCTCTCTGGATGGCACAAGAGAGAACATGTAGGAACAGGATCTCCCTTGCTCTGTTCTATCCTCCCAGGCCATGGTCCAAGCTGTTCCTCATTCAAAAGCTGCCTCCAGATCTTAGTGGTCAGGGGTTGCCTGAAGATCTCTTCTGAAAGTCACTCAATGTTTTTCTGAACCAACTGATACCTCTGGTCTGCACAACATCTTGTGCCAATGAGATCCACAATTTAATCACACAACTGGCAAAGAAGCACTTATTTTTATTTCTTTTAAGCTGCTGATTATTCCATTACGAACGCCCTTCCTCTAGCAATACAAAAAATAGCACGTAGTCCATCTGACATTTTTATACCTTATTTTATAAATCCTGAAGATGTTTCCACTTCCTGTCCTCTTCAAAGCTGAAAGTTCTAATTTATTTATAATCCCTGGGTATAGACGCCACTCTGTGCTACTGATCATTCACAACAGAGGATCCTCAAATCTCTCCTAATTCCGAGCAGGAATAAGGACGGTATTTTGTCTGGTGAGGGTTGTTAAGTGCTAGAAGAGCTTACCCAGAGAAGCTGTAGCATCTCTGTGCCTGGACATACTAATAACTTGATTGGACATGGCCCGCAGCAACCTCTTCTAGATTCACAGTTCTCCCCACTTCAAACATGAGACTGGTCTAAAGATCTGAAGACTCTTCTTCAACCTAATTTTTTTGGTGGACCCTGTGGTTCTACTACTACCAAGGTCTTTTTAGACAAGGCAGATGTAGAAATGAATGTAATGTTCAAGGTATGGGCTCACCATGCCTTTATCCTGCTACAAAGGAAATGTTTTCTGGGATGTTTCTCGTTTGCCTTCTGATAATTGTCTACTATTTGATTTTTCTCTCTGGCCTTTGATAAGCACTAAACTGCTATTCCCAATGATCTACTTCCGAGCAATGGCAGCTCATTTGAGTCCATCATTGTATGTGTATAGTTAAGATTGTTGTTCCTCATGTGCATTACTTTGCACTTGTCAACACTGAATTTCATTTGCCACCTTACTGCCCACTCAGTATTGTGGGCTGCTTCTGCTCAGCTTGAGATCTGACTATCCTGAACAGTTCTGCGGCATCTGCAAGTAAGGTTTTAATGAAACTGCAAGGAAGCTAAATCTCTTCTCCATTATGTTTCCTTAAATACCAATGAAGGGAGTACTCCCAACTGCTCGGATTGCGAGCACTGCAAATATTTCATTAATTCAGGAAAGCCTAAGAGTGAAATAAACAAACCTAGGTCCCATTTACATTACAAAGAGCTACTATACTGTGGAACTGGCTACAGCACAGGAACCTAAGATGCAGCTATTACAGTTCAACACAGGAATACAGCTCAGCCCCCTTGGGGTGGGGTTTCCTGCCCCAAATGCTGCTGCTATAAGTGGTCCTTACCCTGTGTGCAACTCTTGTGTTTTTCTGGATCAGGAAAACTGAACATTTTCTCTCTGGCATCTGGGTTGAGCAAAATGCCAAACACTATTAGTAGCAAAGGTAAATCAGGTTTCTAAAGTGCATGCTTGTAACAGTCAAAGGGGTTAACACCAGGAGATGATTTGTTTTGTGAAAATTATTAACCTGACAGCAGTCTTTTTAAAACAAATCAATGCCTTCATTTGGCCCAGCCAGGGGGTCCTGGGTGGGGATGCAACCTCTCTCTCCCTTCCCAGTGATGGGGGCCCACAGCTCCCATTCCCTTTGCACAGGCAAGGAGACACATGTCCTGTGTTATGCACTGCAAGGGTTTGGCTGTGCTGACCCTCCTTTGTGAGGCAGTCTGTCCAGCCCCACCCTGCGTATCAACAGACAACCATCTCTTACAGATGGCCTGCTGGCACAGCAAGCCTTCTCCAGAGCCTCACCTGTACTCCCTCTCCTGAAAGAGCTGAACAAGACTGGATCTGCCAGACTCTGTCCCGGATTGTGTGTAGGTTCAGTCCCTCAGCAATCTCTGAAGCAGGGGCAGCCGTCAGCAAATCCTGCTTGTTAGCGAATATGAGCACTGGCACTCCACTAAGCTTTTCTTCATCCAAAAGCTCAGCCAGCTCCTGTATCATTTACAAGGGAATGGGGTGGGGGGAATATGGAGAGAGGGAAGGGAAGAAAACCTTCAACCACCAGTGGTTGTCTCTAATTAGAAATATATTTAGGGCAAATGCTAGAAGAGCATGTTCCAGTGAAATCTAGATCTTATTATAAGAGAGCAAAAATGTATACAATCATCTCTGCCCAAGGTTCAAAAGCTATTTCTTCCAATTACGGGTTACAAAAATCTTCATTTTAGCCTGAAATTAGCAGTTGCCTTAAAGGCTACAACTCCGTGCTTTACCAGTCCTGCTCCCAGGAGACCAAAATTGATGAAACAGCAAAAAACATGTAAATTGGCAGTATGAGGAATCCGTCATAAGTTATTGCCTGACTGGCATTTGTACCTGAGCAGCCACTGACATCAGCCCCGATATCTTTGCTAACAGTGAGTTTCAGGGGTTTGTTTGTTCCAAGTTTTATATACTGCAATTTGATCAGGAGAGGACTTTTTTCATCCCCAAAAATGGAAATCTCCCTCCCACAAGAAAGTGTTTTTGAAGGCATTGGCTAGCTGAAGACAAGCTAGTTTACTGGCTGGATTTTGGCTCCATATGCACAGCAGACATTGGGTGGCATCTTGAGAAATGGGTTTGTCCATTCAAAACTGGGTGACTCAAAGAGACTTTTTTAATAGTTCAAATCTGAATCTGCACTGGATCAACAGTGCCTGAAATGCTCCATGTCAAGGGTTGTGCAATGGCTTCATGTGAAACAAACACACAGTCTCAAGTCACTTCCCTATGTAAAGATATGACAAACCCAGCAGAACTTCAACCTGTAAGGACTGCTGGCATTGCAGATAGGTGAGTACATGAGATTTTTGTGGGCTCCTTAATTAGCTGGAGAGATTTCATGCCTTCAGATACTGTCCTAACATCTTTCATCCACTGCCTAGAAAATTCTGGATTAAATGAGTGCAGTTGGGGAGATGCTGAACTGAAACAGAAATCTGACTCCATCGCCCCAAAAGCAGTGTCTGGTTTGAAACTGGGATGAGAGAGTGGAGTTACAAACAGAGCTGTCTGGGAAGTCTTCAACAAAATAGGTCTTTCATGCGACATGGTTGATTTATTGAAACCATAAGTGTTTGTGGAAATACAAGGGGTCCAAGTTGACTCCACCTGATTCAGGCTCTAAGCTTCTGCTTCCTTTCCCTCTCTTTTGCCCAATGAGTATTTAATTGCCAACATAAAATGAAATAGCTCCAGCAGGGGAAAGATTCCCCCTACCCTTAGAACAACCAACACTTCTGCTGTTAGGGTCTGCCCATGATACTTGAGAGACAAAAGATCAAGTGCCTCCTTCAAACCAGACAGAACAGAGGGCTTTAATCTAAATCTCCCATTTCTGAGGGATAAATCTGTTGCTAGCTATTTTGGGACAATGTCACTTCCTGAATTTTACAAAAGAAACTTCAGAAGTCCTATTTTTGTTCTATCCTAAAACATAAAATGTTGCAAAAGATCAAAACTTTGCAAAACAGAAATCTTATTTTTTGGCCAGTTTTAGTTAGAAAGTTCTTAATTTTGGTTGTTTTTTTTTTTTTTAATTACATCCAAAAGACAATCAAGTCAATATGATTTCTATTTCAACTTTGTAAATAAGAAAATAGGATTCCTCAGGGTCTTGGTTTGGCGAGGTTTAAAGGACTTAGAGAAGTTTTCTGCTTTCAGTCTTAGGTTCCATTTGCTATTATTGTATAACTTCAATGAAAAGCGTTCTATTTAAACGGAATTAGGCTACCTATTTTCCTTGTTTCACCAAAATGTTCTGCATTGATGTTGAAAGGCAAGTCTCTTGAAATGCAAATTTCCCTCATAAACAACAAAACCATCTTCCTAACTTTTGTGAGCAAGGGGCACTCAGAAGTGCTGAATTACTTCAAAGGAAGCTGGGCATAAGTAACTTACCTGACCTGTTTCTTCAAACCTCTTCCTATCTGCACTGTCAATGACATAGATCTGAAAAAGAAAAGAGAGAAGTTACTCTTCCCAGAAGACACTCTTCTATGATATCACGTGCTTAAGTGCTGAGCCTAATGATTACACTTTTGGGCACACAGATCCCCAGTATTATTTATAGCAAAATCTGACAAAACTTCGAGTCATTCTGAAGAGTGGAACTGCCTCTTTTAAAGTTGGGGGTGTGGGGTGTGTGGACAGCCACGTGGGAAGCACTGAGGATGCTTTCACCATCTCCACAGCATTTATTATCTGTAGAGAACAGGTATCTGCCTGGTATCTTTCCAAATGACCAGCTTACAAGCTGAAGCTGAGCACAGGAGGAGAAAACCGAGGCGGGGGGGAGGGGGGGCAGACACAGTCTAGCAAACAGTGTACAACCAGTGCACTGGTGTGACTATGCCATGCTGCTCTCCAGCAGGACCCAGCACCTCAATAAGCCAGCAAGGCACACAATGGCACTCGGAGCAGGTGAACATATTTAGGACACTCAGCTCCTCTCCAACAAGTGACTCTACTGCAACATCCTGGAGCAGGTGGCTGGGGAGAAGGGCTGGATAGAGCCTCCAGGACTCCAGCTACCAGCTTGTCCACCAGGATGATGGTCTAGTGTGAGGCATCCGTGGTCTTAAGGTCCTTTCCAACCCAAACCATTCTATGATTCTACAATGGAGAAAACAGGGAGCAGCTGGCTTATGAAGACAGAATACAATCCTGCCACCCTCTCATGGCTGGGCACCACATTTCATGGTCTACAAGGAGGTCCCAACCAGACACTTGTTCCCTGGTATGGAAAAGGGTGGATCCCCCAGCCCGCAGGCTCCCTGCCTTGGGAGGGGCTCTCCACCCCCTCCAATAGCATGGCATGTGCCCATTTCTTTCTGTAAATGCAAACAAGAGCTCAGTGAAGGCAGCTTTAGGTCTACACAGGCTAAAAGGCTCCTCAAAGGTCCCCCTAAATACATACTTATTAAGTTCAGCCACCCTCCTTACCCGTAGCAATGCTATTGCTGTTCAAATCATACAAGTATCGAGCTACATCTAAAGAAACGGAACCACAGTATAACACTTGAGCAAGAATAACCTGGTATCCCTTTTTCATTATGTGGTAGGGGAAGGTTTTTGAAGGAGAAGGGTGCTGGGACAGCAGACAGGAACAGGACTGGTGACAAACACTGAGCATTTTGCTTCCAGTCCCTGCCATTCCCCATCAGCAATGATTGAAGCTGCTATCATGTCATCTGCATGCTCTTCGGTAGCTTACAGGGAGCCAGTGTCAGCCTGGTTTTCAGGGAATAGATGAGCACAGCACCCCACCATCAAGATAAATGACATCCTTGCAGGCAGTCTCAGCATAAGACTCCATGTTTCCAGGATAATTTTGACCAAATTGTAAGGGGAGGAAAGATCTCTAGCAGCATTATCTATTAAACTGTAGACACTCCCTTAACGAGCACTGTTACATTTGTTTGAAATGGGACCAAACATGCAGCAGGAGAATCTACGCCAGGGCGGAGGAGGTAATCCAGCACCTCTCAGACCTCTCTGTTCATCCCTCGAGATCTCGTGGTCCCCCCAGGCCAGGCTGATGCACACTGACAAAGGCTGGGGTACACGTGGCAGGGCTGGATGCAGCTGCATGGTGGGGATGCGTCAGCAGCGCACACTGCTGGAGCCACGTGATGTGAAAGGCACACTGTGACACACAGCCTCTCCCCACAATGGGATCCCAAGCACGGGCACCAATACTGTGTCAGCTACGCCTGTCCTCTCTGCCCTTCCCGAGCATTCACCCCATCCATCCTCTTTGGGGGTATGAAACACCCAAAGAAAGGAAGAAGCTGCAGTGCAGCTGTGCTCTGGGGTGAAACTGATCTGTCTGTCTGTCCCCCTCTGGGATATCTCAGGGAAGCTTAGCAACACATGAATGCAATAGACAAGTGCTTTCTCAACTGAAAGTCAGCAGCTCCTCTATTATGGTGCTTCTGTAGCTGGCAAGGCAGAGGTCTGAGCCCAACCAGCCAGGCTTTCCCCTGCACTACTCCCATTCCTTGCTAGGGAGCTATTTTGCAAGATGAGAAGCAGAGACAACAGTGCTCCGGGCAAAAGCCGCAAAAGCACAGAGAAGGTAAAGTATGTGCAGAGTGCCTACTTCCAAACCAGAAAGCACTGTGCCAAATAGCTGCAGGTGCCTGTCTGAATATGCAATCAGCCAGATATCCACACCTTATTTGCCTGGGTTAAGCTTCCAAATATCACAGGTGTGTGATGCAAGACCAAGCTCTCATTCAAAGGCACCTGCATGGATTTGAATTTGCAATTACTTCCTGCTTTTTCATACTCCTTAGAGGGTCCTTTCTGCTTTGTGCAATACAGTTTAGGAGAAGACAGAAGCAGGGGGTCCTGGGAACTGTAGTGTGTCTCATCTCCACCTTCCTTCTATGGCCAGGGCCACACAAGAGCCTGTTTCTGGCTGTGATGCTCAGTAGCACAGTTGGTCGCTTTGAACAGCCACCAAGTACAGCTTGTTGGAGAAATGGAGCTTGAGAAATTCCTGTAAATTGGGTGCCTCCTTAGAGCGACATGCCAAAACAAAACCTGGAGTAAGTGGGGTTGGGCAGAAATTACAAGTGGTGGGACTGGATGAAGAAATAACACAAGGGATAAATTGGCTTAATTCATACATGTACAACCTGCACCAGGTTTTTCTGAGGATAAAATTATTGACTAGAAAAGGGTGAGGGCTAGTAGAAGACAAAGAAGGAGTCACCAGCACATATCTGATCCCAGCTTTGGTGTGTACGGACATAGCAAAGCACTGCACTAACATGACAGCTCCCAGTCTGGGGCTGGGTGTCAGCTCAGAATACAAGGAGGGGAGCATCCGCACACCAGTTATTCCCTCTGAATTCACACTACTGCTTCCTCCAGAGTGACTCTGCTTCTACTTACCCATTTTCTTACTCTCATGAAAATAAAGGTTTTCTCCACATTGTTTTAACTGGGGTAGAAAGAGGACAGGGAAAACAATTGCTTTCATCTCCTTCAGTCTTCAAATTCACCTTTACTTCTGTACCTCCCATGTAGCACACATCAGGAAAGGTGGAAGCCCACAGGCCAGTGCAGTTCATGCCAGCAGTCTTCCAGATACTGTTTTGTGGTTGTACTGTCTCTGCAGCCTCAGCACCTGCCATAGTAGGCAAAGAACCCTGGCTGCTGCTTTGCAGTGTTGACTTTGATCTGCACACCTACTGCCTGCTCACCACACACAGCTACAGAGCTTGGACTCACTGGGCACACAATCATCTCACAGCCATGCCATGTGCTCTTCTTGATGGCCAAGGAAGGGCATGCAAAGCATGCCCTGCTAATTTCTCAAATGCTGATCTTTCCATTATTCTTTGCAAAACCAACCAATGGGGTTTGTGCTCTGATGGCTGCCCTCAAACATCAGATTCCAAATTCAGGCTGAAAAGGGGGACTCTGCAAAAGAGATTACTGAGAGTTTATTAGACCCATTTAAATAACAGCTTCATTTGGACAAGGTTTCCTAAACCTGCAGGTGCAGCCAGGCCCTTCAGGATCCTGACATGAGCCTTGGAGTAGACTCCCATTCCTAGCTGCACTGATCCTTCTGTGGAAGTTCCCAATATATTAGCATGGAAGCTCCCAATATATTAGTATGTATGTGACAGGAGGGAGGAAGGGCATCTTTCTGAGAGAGCTTCCCGCTTTCCCATGGGAGCCCTGCAGTCTTTGCCTTTTCCCTGTTCCCACAGGCATCATTGCTTGGGGTGGGGAAAGGCCTGAAGCCCCCATCCTGCCTTCACCCTGGCACAAGGCTGCATGTTAGAGGTGATACTTGAAACTAGTCAGGGCAGCACTTGGAGGGTCTGAGGGTAATACGCTCTGGCATGGAAGCACAAAGGTCCTGCACTGTAAATACAATTGTAGTAATCAGCAGCTAATTCTGAGGTAATTACAGCTAAGTTGTCAAAAACATTAAAGACAGTCTTATGATTAAAGGAGCAAAAGAAAAGACAAGGGGTCTCTCTGTGTCCCTCAGTCAGAAGCTTTCCCATGTAACGCCAGGCATAACATTTAATTCTGTTGAGCCTCAGTTTCCCCAACTAGAAAACAAAGGCACCATACTGACATACCTCTACACATGAGGCTTAAGTCACTAATGCCCACGACAGGCCTTCAGAGTCTCCAGTAAAAGGACCTATAGATGGGTATACTACAAGTTACTAATGTTCTTTCATCTGAAGGAAACGGAGATGAGAGGAAAGGAACTGGCTATAACCAGCACCATCCTGTGGAAGTAAAAACATGCAACTGAATGATTTCTCCAAACATCACTGTATTTTTCTTACTGCACCCAACCAATCTTGCCATTTCACTCAGAGTAACTCCTGTTACAATGGGAATGGTGTTGCTGAGGACTCGGACATTACATTACTTGTTCCTGAATTTCTGTCGGAGACCTTGGAAAGCCATTGCATGAACACAGCATTCAATTGCAGCCAATACTCACAAGGACATCAGTGTTTTCAAAATAATTCCTCCAGTATGGCCTGATCTTCCTCTGTCCGCCTATGTCCCATACATTCAGCTTGAAGCCTTGAGACTGTACACTTTTGATGTTAAAGCCCTAGAAAGAGCAGAAACAAAGCCACATAGAGCATAAGGCTGAATGGCTGGACCACATTCACAGACAGACATTAACACCTTATATATCCCATGCCTGCAACGTGCAGTGAGATAGGCTGGCAAGCCATAAAGATGGATCAGCTGTGGGAGAGGCACTGGTGAAAGTGAACACAGGCATCAAACCATCAGTTTGCCAGTGTTCTTTGGATCAAGGGCTGATGCTGTCATGGCTATAGAGACATACGATGCACTTAGTGCCCTGTGAGGGCTCAGCAGGGTGGGTGCAGGAAGAGGTGGGAGAGCTGTAGATAAGGAGAAAACAAGGGTGCTGTGAGAAGCAGGACTCAGCTTGTGAAAGCTGAGTAGAGACTCACAGCTAACATGAAGCCAGAGGTCTCTGCTCAATTCGACATGACACAGCTAATGCCGGGCTTAAAAGAGCAACAGCTGCACATCTGAAGGGTCCATTTCATCAATTAGAACACCAACTGAAAGTGCATTCAAGTAGAAAAACAGGATGTGGTGTGGGCTGGCAACACCAAACCACACCACCCAGGGGACTGGGGCTTGGAATTGGGGTATCAGGGCTGGGAGCTTTGGGAGGCAGTTACGAGGAGGGGAGAAGCATCTCCCATAGCTCTCTAGCAACCTCCTCTGGTCAACATGGGAGCGATGCTGCAGTGCTTCTCATGGGAGACATTCTTCTCCCCAAACCAGAGGCTCAAAGAAAGAGGACCACAGTCATCAGAGAGGGAGTGCTGGAATACGCAGGACCCTCAGAGCTGGCCGGGTGAAAGATGCAAGGAGACAGGGGCTGGTCCAGTGCTGCAGCATCACCTGTACATGTCCCCTGTTTGGCAAGGACGAGAGGAACAAAGTCTCATTCATGCAACCCTAGCATGACCCAAAAGCCTTCTGCAGAGCTGCACAGCATTCATCCACTTTAACACTACCTCACAGATGTGGCATAACGTGACACTCTCTGGCTCCTTCAGGGAGCCTCCTCTTATGCAGAAAACACACAAACTTAATGGTGCCCTAAGCTCTGGTTGCTCCCACTTTTACTGAAACACTCTACTGAATCATTGGTGTTTTGTATAATAAGGCAGGTGGGACCACAAGAACTGCTTTGGGCAGGAAAAGGCCTTCCTCACCTGTGTTGGCGTGATGTGGCTGATGTCCTCAGATGCCAGCTGTTTCAGGAGTGTTGTCTTGCCTGCATTATCCAGTCCCAAGAGGAGGATTCTCACCTCCTGGTCTGGGGCACTTTTCAGTTTACGCAAGATTGACAGTAAACCCTAAATCCACAAGAGAGACTGTAGCTGTTATTTGCCCCCCACCATGCCATGCCGTACCATGCCCTCCTCCCTTGAAATGGGTTCTCTATGGCAATGGATCCCAAGACACATTGAAACCCTTCCTGCAGCCCCTATTGCCACTTCCTCTTCTCATCCTCCCTCTCACCTCTTATTTTCCTTCATCTCAGAGTGTACCGACAAGGTCTCAGACAGCACAAATGTCGCTCAGTGGGGTGCACCACTGGCTGCATTGCTCTTGTCACACAGCTGTTCGGCATTCTCTGTGCCAGGAAGACAGTGCCTACGTATATCATGTGTAGGATCTGCAAACCAAATACTCACGAGCTCTTCATTATCTTTTATCAGAGGGAAAACCCCATTAATTTAATCTCCCTCCTAGTTAACTGCAGGTTACTATGTACCTGACATCAGTTCTTTTCATAGTAACTCCCTGATCAGCTCAAACCCTGTTTATCTGTCTAAAACATGCTGGACCCATGGGGCACGTGCAGTTCTGGTTCTCAGGATGTAGCACTTAACAACTATCTCAGATCACCACACATGCTCACTAAGAAAAGCACAGTGGATTTCAGTCATTAGCCAAGCTCAGCTCTCTGAGTTGACAGTATCACTCAGGATTAGGAAATAGAATATGCAGGTCAGCTCATTTACAACCGCACACATCCCAGCAGCACACCCAAGCTTTTGTCAGTGCCGCCCCTCAGAGACCTGCACCTCTCTAAAATGGCTGGAAAATTACTCTGGATCCTGGCATGTAATCAAGAGCTGCAAATCACCCCACTTCCAGTTGCCTTTGGCTGCCCAGCCACAGAGGAGAGGGGCACTTGCAGCCAAGGGCATGGGAGCAGGCTGTGACTCCATGACTGCCCGCATGTCCTTGGACATGTTGCTGCACTGCTCCTCAGAGCCTGAGCAGCGCACACCACAATGAGATCCAGCCTGGGGACACAGATGCTCTTGCAACTAATTTCCTTGAGCAAATTCAGGAGAGGAATACACCTACAGTCCCTCCAGGAGCCCTCAGGACTCCTGCTTGGTCCTTCCAGGCAATTCCCATGTTGAAGCCCACTAAAATCCAGAGTCAGGAATAAAGTTCAAGTGTCAGCACAAACCTAGGCCCACGGGGGCCCATCATCTCTCAAGCTTTTTTGTTCTCCTGTTTGTGAAATGGAGACAATGCTTCTTGTCAACCTGCAAGGGTGAATCAGTTAAATGCCACAAAGTGCTTTGTTGCTACGAGGAATTACACCCTCTAAATATTCCTGCTGGGAGCCAAGAACTATCTGAGCCATGAAGGTTGTTCCTGATCCCCTCCAGATCACGGCAATCGGAAACTTGTCCCCAAAATGAAGAGCCGCAGGATGTGGCACAGCTGTCACGGCTGCAGCATGGCTGAGGCAATGCCCCTCTCCCAGCTCCCAGAGAGCCCCATCTCAGCCCTTTAGGAACTGCTGCTTCCCACACTGCTGCGAGCTGGGGAGTGTTTGGAAAGGACATGGCGGTACCGGTTGCAATGCTAAAGCTTTCAACAGTGCACTAAGATTCAAAAGCACGTGAGACTTGATCCACCTCTCCGAGCATTTGTGATTTAAAAGTAGTTTATCGGTTTTCCATTTAATTACCAGACAAAGCTCAAAATACATTCATGATGCGTAATAAAATATGGAGAAGAGACAGAACTTAGTAAAAATGGGTTTGAAGGGTATCTGTAGAAAGAACAGGACTGCCACTGTTGCTGTGCTTTTAAAAAGCACTGTGGAAAGCTGAGGTTCAGAAATTCAGAGCTGGTGCAAGGAACAGCAAACCTGCAGTCTCAGAGCCTAGTAAGCAGGCTCAGGGGATCACCTATTGCATAAACAGGCTGGCAAAAACTTGGGAATCCAGACTGCACTCAAAAGCTGTTAATTGGGAATGGGCTCTGCTTGGCAAAGGGTGCCATGCCTCACAGTTATCATCCCCAAACTGCTTGTAGCCAAAGCACACGGGCCTGTAACATCACATGCCGAGCCCTGAGGGCCAGATGCTCACAGCTGGCTCTCCCCATGGGCCATAGCTAATGGATTTGGAGGGCTGTGCTCATCATAGCCAGGGGAAAGCCCTTCCAACCCAGCAGCTCATCTCCCCTGCACAGTGCCCAGCTTATGTTCTACCCCGATGATGGTCTGTACTTCCACACGTCCGAGGGGCAAGGAACAGCAACAGAAATACCTCTCATGCTTACTTATTTACATGCATGTCCTGAGTGCCCTTGACATCATTGAAACACACAAGTTTTTTGCTGCATGACTAGCAACACATTTTCTTTTCACCTGCAGACACATTTATAGTTGCATTTGTTGGCTTGTAAATCCATGGATTTCAGCACAGTGGGGCCAACCCCACTTCGCATGGGCCTGACCCAAAGCCAACACACACCAGCCAAAGTACCACTGGCCACTTCAGAGAGCTCTGAATCATGCCCTATTATTTCAGTTTATTGCTCACAGTTAAAAAAGGAAGCTGTTGAAATGCTAATCCTATTCACAGCACCACTTGCTAAGTGCAGAGCAGTGTATCCCAGAGCCGATCAGGATTAAGAGCCTTTACGTTTCAGAATTCAACTCCAAAATACTGAGCGCAAAGAAATGTATTACAAAGTATTGCTTATCTTCCATGGAGCAATTCTCAGGGGTCTCAGGCAGGAGGAACAGTTGTAAACGTTAATAGAGCTTCTCCCATTGTAGACAGATGCTATTTCTGGGCCAGTATGACAGCCTACGAGAAAATGATCAGCATAGTTCCATATTCTACTCAAGTGACACTGCTGCATGGCTGATCACAGGATTATCTAGGATAGCCAATAGAAGCAAGGATATATATAGAAATAAAAGTATTCTCTAAGGTATAAAGTAAGCTGATTTAAAAGGCTGGAAGACAACCAAGCCAACATAGAGAAGTGGACTTTATTTCAGTAGCTGCCAGCATAGGTTACATGGTCTGCATATACAACTTAAATCAAGAGCCAAATAATAGCATTGATTACCATGACTGTTACTATTTTTTAAATATTATTTAAAGCTTGCACCCAGCATTCTCCCTGTACTTGGTGAAGATTTAAGATGAAGGAAAGCCACGCACAGATGGGTTTCTAACATGTTGTTTAATTGCTCTTATGAGCACACTGGCTAGGAAGACAGAAAGCATTTCCTGACAGCTTAGTAGACTGGAAAAAAAAATAACTCAGACGAGCTCCCCACTGCATGCCACCACTAAGTGGGACAAGCAGCCCTTACTGCACACACACCGATTGACGAGCACTTCTCTGCTCACAAACACAATGCTGAAACTAACTTGGGCTGATAACAGTCAAGTAAAAGCCCTTTATCACGATGGAAGATGTCAGATAGAAAGCCAAGAAATGGGAAAATTTGGTGCAGAGAGGATGCTTGGAAGCAGCAGGAGGAGCAGGCTTTGAAGTGAGGGAGCAAACAAATGCCTCAGTACTGGGACTTAACCTGGAGTGAGAAGGGAGGATGTCCAGGACATCTGCATGGCAGCCAGGCCAGCAGGAATCACTCACTGAGGGCTTGTATGAGAAGCAGGACAAGTCTCAAGCAGGACAGAGGAGATGTTGGCTGGCTGAGAGCTGCAGAGACAGCTCACACGAGTATAAGGGCAGTGTGTCATTTGCACAAAACCAAGCAGACTGCGGCATCTGTAACAGAGCAGTGAACTGCAGATGCTGTTTGGATAATGAACAGCACAGCGTGGCAGTGCAGGCAGCCTAGGCAGCCTCTGGAGAAGGGCAGGCAGACAGAGACCTCAAGGCTGGGCACAGTCAACCAGCAACCACTTCTTGGTCACCTCTGGGTTAAGCAAACTATGTTTTATATCAGATTGGCTTGTTTAAAAACATCTTTGTCCTTGGTGGAGAGGTTTTTCTTTACAAGCGCCATGAGGAGACAGACTGATGGGGTCAGCAATGAGGAGACTGTGTTTTCCAGACAGTGAATGGGGACATACGAGAAGAATGTCCTGACAATTACTATGAAATCAGTAGTGGGGCATTAAATTAGATATGCAACTAAATGGGTAAGAGTGCTCATAAACACATTGCGCATGAAAGCAAAGCTAACCATCTTATTAGCATCCTTCAAAAAACAGGGATGTGTGGTTTTATGAAAGTATATCATTGCTAGGTTTAAAATAACCCTTGAATTATCAAAGGACTTTCAATTATAGTAGCATGCAGTAATCCTATTCTCTTAAAAAAAATAAAATACAGACATACATAAAAACACAGTGACATTTATAGTCCTAGCTAAGGGTTTTGTGGGTTTATTCAGCTTTAAATCCACACTGCATATGGGTCTTTTGAACTAGTTGATGCATGTAACTACATCCTGTACCACAGGAGCCGCTGAAAGGAAGATTCACTTTATAAGCCAAAGCAAAAATTGGTTTGGGACAAATAGAGCATTGAGATAATCTGTTTAAATATTGTATCAGATTGGCAATATAAAGCTGTAATGGAAAGAACAATTTCCCCTTGTACTCAGGGCTGGATACGCAGGGCATGGATAAAGCACGATCCACAAGCTGCTGCAGAGCACAGTTGATTCCTATTAGGAAAGAGGAGTAAATGTATTCTGCTTAACTTTATCAGTCACAAAGCTCAGATAATTAATTTAGAATAAAACCAACCTCAGTTATCAGCAGTTGCTTATCTACTAGACGTGGATATTTAGCTAGAATCAAATCAACTCATCAGGAGGCAACACAGTCACAAAATTCAGCACCTCAGCCTGCTGCTGTGACCACATCTCCCCCATCTCTACACCTTGCATGGACACCTTCTTCCCTGCTGCTGCAACCACAAGTCACTTGTCTTAACACTCAAAACCCTTCCCAGCCAAGTGCATTTGCCATGGAGGTGATGGCTCCTGCGCCCCGGTGGTTTGTGATGCCAACCCCAGCACTGCTGATCTCTATCCTTAAACTTTTGTGCCTTTCCTACAATCGTGGGAGAAACTTAGCAAAATACCCATAAAACCACCCCAAGATTTTCCTGTTAAATCCTCCTCTGCCACACCTACAATCCTTAATAAGGTTTAGGCAACGAACACGCCAAGTTTGAACCTGTCTTGGATTCATCTCACTCATATCACTTGGCTATCTCTCACCTCAGACAAAGTGTATTTCCATGGCATGGGGAACAGCTTTATGCTCTGCCTGCACAGCACCTAGAGCAGCTTTGGACCATAGTTTCCTTTTTATTAAGCAATATGGTCACAGTTCATCATTTTTAAAGAATAAGTTAAAGACAGAAGGTGCACGTGACGGCTTCAGAAAGTCACTCAGGAGAAGCTGACATGGGGAAGGATGAGGGGCTCAACTGAGCCAAATATCCTGCTTTCAGCAGTGAACATCTGAGGCTACATTTATCATCCAGGGTGAAATCCTGCACACACAAAGCTGGAGGAGGGGAGTCCTTTTATGACAACTGCACTGATTAGCTGGTGTCCTGAAGAATGACATTTGATTACCTTTATCTTCGGCTGCAGAACTGCAAATGTCACTAATGGTCATAAAATCACCCAGTCTTTTTCAAAATACAACCGAAGGAAATTAATCTATTGAGCACAGTTTATTCAATACTTCTTACTCTGGCAAAACTCCCAAAAAATCATTTGCTTGCTGCATGTCTCCACCATATGGTGTCATTCAATGCAGACTTTCTCTCCTGCATTGAAATCCAAGATTTAATGGAGCCGAATCACCTACAGAGTTTTTCCAGCTCAAGCCTATTAACACAGTTTTCTGTCAAAGAGGTCGCACAGCACTTGCTGGTTTGGTGTATTAACCACGGTCAGCATGAATCCTACTTTTATAATTAAAATCAAACTCCTCTGGTTTTAGCAAGTTTGAAGGAAGCATTTTGCACAGAGCAGAACTGATGCCCAGCACTGGACAATGTCAGCAGTCTTTATCTGGTTTCAGAGCTTGATAGTCTCTGAATATGCTGTCCTATCTGCAGGTAGTTTCTTATATCAATGTCTCAGCAACCAGAAAACTAAACCGGAAACATGACATGGGACTGCACTTGGAAACTAAAGCAGTGAGGCACTATTCAAACTGTCAAAAACATTTTCTTTTTAATGAGGCCATTTTAAACAGAACCTTACCACTAAGTAACAAGGGACAAAAGAGATAAGTTATGGGTGTTATGTACACCTACAGTAGGCAACAGATAGATGCTGGTTTTGCTAGAAACATGAGCTCAAGACCAGAAAAAAGATGCCCAACTACACATTTAGCTACACTGGTATTTCATCCTCCACCACATGTGCCTAATGTCAGCTGGACACTCCATGACGCAGTTTCCTCAGCTGTAAGATGGGGCCATGCTTTGACAACCCTGGTTTTGCCATCACGGTGGCAGCTTCAGTCAACAGGCTTAGAAGAACATCAGCATCCTGTGGCCCCACCACTGATCAATAACATACCTGAGATTGCTATTACAGTGATGAGGAAGCCACAAGCTCCGCTTCACACAGCATCCCCAAGGCGTAAAAAGCAGCATATCCTTTCATGTAGCAGCCTCTCTTTGCCCTTGCTGTGTACCCACCACAGATGCTGCTTAACAGCGCCAAAGACTTCAGTGCTGCACATCCCTCATGCTATTATGTAGCTTTATGGCTCATCTTCCCCTCTGCGCTCCACCTATGACCTTCCAGCACCTCTGCCTCACAGCTGTGAGAAATGCTGGCCTGCTCTGCAGAAGGAGACACTTCCCCTCTGCACTTACTTACTTGGATGAACACTGAAATAATTTAAACCTCATCATTAACCCTCTTATCACTGGCATTGGAGCAAGCAGTCGTTGAAGGGGGTTTAAGCACTTTCCAATGCAATCATGACACACCAGAAACACGCTCACGGGCAGCTACCACAGCTCACATGACAAGCAGTAAATCATCACATCAAGCTGCCCAGATCTTTTCTGACTGTTGACCCACACCCCAGGCTGCCACAGCTGCTTTGGATATATTCGCTGCTCTTTCAGAGTTTCTACCACTACAGATTATTCTGGTTAGTGAAAGTTGAGACTCTAGAGACAGTAAAACACTCGGCAATGCTCTACCCAGCCCAGCTGGGCCACCAGGCACTCCAAAGTGCCACCCGCCTTGCTGGAGGGGCTGTAATTCAAATATTTCCCACAAATGCGAAATAGACAAGGAGGCAGTAAAATGATGTATCAAGTAACAGGAGCACTGGGAAACACTCAGTCTGCCCTCTCTGCACCCAGAGCACTCGGATAACAGCAGCTAGACCCTGGACTCCACCAGCTTATTGAAACATCACAAGGCATAAGAGCAGATTTGGTCAGTAGCAGCTGCAGGCCAAATGTGTCCCACAAAGCACTGCTCTGCAGGAGGCAGCTGCCTTCATCTTTACAGCAGATGTCCATCCTGTGATGACTTCGGTGTCTGGTGTGACATGCGCCATCATCAACTGATCTAAAATAGAACAGATCCCACAGACCTTATCTCAATCTCTTTCTCTGTGGTCCAGCAGACAGGGATGCAGCCAGAATTAACCCAGGGAAGATGAGCTGCCTTTGCTGCTCTTGCTTACGTCTCCTGCTGTGCTGCCCACTTGCATGAATCCAGCTTGTGCCCAGAAGGCTCCTGGACAAAATACAACTTAGTTCTTGGGAAAACTCTTTCCCCATTGCTGTTTCGAATCATGCTCAGCAGCAGCTCCCCCCACCTACTGCAGCTCTCTCTTACCACCCCTCAGCAGGCCCAACCCCTCTTTCCAGTCCTTGCTGGACTCTGCCAGCATCCCACTTGTCCCATCCCAACTACTCCTCCAACATCTAAATCCAGGTAGTTCCAACAACCCAGACCATCATCCAACCCGACCCCAACCTTGATTTAGACTACAGTATACCATCACCATACCACCTATCTCCCAGCGTTGGCTTCCACCCTAACCAGATCCTTCACTGCATCCAAGACCCCAGCTGGGTTTGTAAGTCCACACTGTTCTCTCTCAAACAGTTTATTTCTTCCCTTGAACACTTCCTTCCTTCCTGAGTCCCCTCTTTCTCTCATCAGCACCAAAACTCCACTTCCAGCCCTTCGCATAGTGTACTCGTATTTCTTTTCAGCCCACACTACCCCTCATCTCCCCAACCTCTGGCAGAAACCTGCACACCACATCCTGGCAAACTATCCTAAACAGCCAGCATTGACTAGGTTTTCCCAGCAGCTCACCAGACTGTTCACCCCACCAAAGTGGCAGGTTTCTTTCAGCCCCTGAGTACCATCTCACTCCTGTCCATCCCTGAACACACCCAACCCCTTCATACAGGCTTTCTCTGTCATGATCTAACTCCCACTCTAAGACTGTATATCAATAACCAATCTAACACCTTCCACCTCAACAAGGTCCCTTACAGCTCCCCCAACTCCTGTAGCCAGGATGCAACCCCCAGGATTGGATCCACCTTGACTGGATTGTCCAATGCCCTGTCACAGATGCCCCCAGATTCCCTGCAGACAATCTCTGAACATTCTCGCTGGGTTCCTTCGTTGCTCCTTCCCTTGTAAGGCCAAGTGGGCCACAGACACCCTGTTTCCCAGCCCTCCATAGCACACAGCCCTCGACCATGCCTTCCAGACCTTGACTGCATCAGCTCAAGGCAAGTTGATCTCATTCCAACAAAGACACCCCCCCAAACCCCCGTAGCATCCTCAAGCCCCCCAGCCCCTGACAGGCCCCTTCTCCAGGTCCTACATAGCCTCAGGCCCCACGCCAGCCTGGGCCTCCAGTGGCTGGAGGCTCTAACAGCATCCCTCTGGCTGTGTGCCCCTAGGCCTCCTTTCCCGATACCCCAGCCCTACCAGCGGCCGGTGGCCAAGCCCCCATGGTGACAAGGCCGGTCCCAGTGCTCCCCGGCCTTCCTCCGGCCCCCGTTACGCCACGCTCCCTGCCGGTGCAGGCCGCCCCGGTGTCCCGGCCCCGCCGCACTCACCATCCTCTGCGCGGCTCCGGGGTTACCATGGGCAACTGCGTCACACACACGCCACCGCTACGCACAGCGTCAGCATTTCCCGCCGTACGTACGGAGCGTGCCGACGCCAGGCGCGTGGGGGGCGGAGCCCAGCGACGCAGCCCGCGGCTGAAGCCCCGCCCCCTCAAACCAGCGCATGCGCGAAAGGGACCACCCTGCCGGAGGGGAGGTGGGAGCGCCCTCTCCGGGCTCTGTGATTGGCTGAGGTCGGCCACGCGGCGGGGTCCGCGGGACAGTGGGTGCCACGTGGGCGGGAGACGGCGGGTGAAGGATTGGCAGGTAGGGCCACGTGGGGAGCGGGTGTGCAGTGCATTGTAAAGTACTGTAATGTGTACTGCCGTGCAGTGCCATGTAATGTAATGCATTACAATGTCATGTAATCCAATGCAGTGCCATGTAATGTAATTCATTACAATGTCATGTAATGTAACAAACTGCAGTGCAATGTCATGTAATGCATTACAATGTCATGTAATGTAATGCATTACAATGTCATGTAATGTAGCAAACTGCAGTGCAATGACATGTAATGTAACAAACTGCAGTGCAATGTCATGTAATCCAATGCAGTGCCATGTAATGTAATGCATTACAATGTCATGTAATGTAGCAAACTGCAGTGCAATGTCATGTAATGCATTACAATGTCATGTAATGTAATGCATTACAATGTCATGTAATGTAGCA